>MCJB01001777.1:0-14094 GCA_002018475.1 Nicotiana obtusifolia
GTTTGAGGGCTTTTCTAATGTTTGGGTCTTGTAAAAATGAAGTGGGAACGAGTTTAGGTCCCTTTTATAGGTCGAAGAATCATAAACTTAATTTCAGTAAAATGTCAATTTCGCGGTCACTTCCCCGTCGCGAAATGGAAGTGCGGTTCGCACTCTGGTCGCGAAAATCGACCTCAGGTTCTGTGGCATTTCGCGACGCAGGAGGCCATTTTCGCGGTTCGCTTTTCCATTTCGCGAACCGCTTTCTCGTCGCATTCCTCGCATAAACTTTCTATTTCTGTTCGCGATGCAGGAAGCAGATTTCGCGGTTCGCTTTTTGGTTTCGCGAATCGCTTTCTCGTCGCTTTTCTTACCTTAACTTACTGTCCATGTTCGCGATGGACATAGCGATTTCGCGAATCGCTTTTCAGTTTCGCGATTCGCTTTTTGATCGCGTTTTGGTCCAGTGTTCAGCCCAGGTTTCTGCCTCTGTTCGCGACGATTTCGCGATTCGCTTTTCATTTCGCGAATCGCATTCTCGTCGCTTTTCTTCTTTTGTTCTTTTTCTTAACATTTTCAATATTTTTCGACTATTCTTCCTATTCTTAGGCCCATACACACTTACCACATTACGGCATAATCAAGTAGGTGAATTTACGGGTTATCACTGTGATACCCCGTAAATTCACCTATGTGATTATGCCGTAATGTGGTATGTGTGTATGGGCCTAAGAATAAGAAGAATGGTTGAAATATATTGAAAATTTTTAAGAAAAAAAAGGCGGGAAAATTTTTAAGGGGGCATGTCGGGGTCCTGTTCCGACTAAGTATTTTTGTATACATTCCATAGAGGCTCATTAGACAAGTTGTCAGTGTATGTATAAACAGGAGTTGGGGCCATGTGTAATTATGTCGCCTTGATGGCATCTTATGTACTCCGCTGCATGGTTTTGTATATAGCCCAGTGGGCTACGTTGTGAATGAATGCATGTTTATGATATGGTATATCGTTGTGACAGGTAATGTCAATATAATTGACAGGTATAATGTCGTTATTGCCGTGTTGGCTAGTATGTGCACCTTATGAATAATAAGGGTATTCATGTACAGGGTTCGCCGGTACTCTGCAAGCAGGGTTCGGTGCCCGGTCGCGGGCCTCCGAGGTCGGGTCGCGACAATCACATTCTCCCCCCCTTAGGAACATTCGTCCTCGAATGTGGGGATACATATACAATACAGAAAACACTGTAAGGAAAAGAAATCACTGCTCTAAGGCTCTCATTTGGTCATTATTGATTATCATAATAAAAGGAAACATTAATAATAAAGTTCTTACTTACCTCTTAGGGGCGTTTCCTTCATCGTACTTTGAGTTCTTTCAGCATCATCATTATTCAAATTCTGAAATAAATACGGATACTTAGATTTCATTTCTTCTTCTGCTTCCCATGTCATTTCTTCTACATTTTGATTCCTCCACAACACTTTGACACAAGCTACCTCTTTTGTTTGTAGCTTACGGATTTGTCTATCCAATATGGCTACGGGAACTTCTTCATATGATAGATTCTCCGTAACCTGTACATCATGGATGGGGACGATCCGGGAAGGATCTCCGATACATTTCTTTAACATTGACACATGAAATACTGGATGGACGAATTCCATTTCTGAGTTCTAATTCATAAGCAACATGTCCGATCCGCCGAAGGATCTTATATGGACCAATGTATCTGGGACTCAATTTGCCTTTCTTTCCGAAACGCATGACACCCTTCATGGGTGAGATTTTTAAGAACACCCAATCACCGACCTAAAATTCTAAATCACGACGTCGGACATCAGAATAAGACTTTTGTCTACTTTGTGTTGTCCTCAATCGTTCTTGTATCACTTTCACTTTCTCAATAGCTTGGTGGACTAAGTCTGGCCCATGCAACTCAGTCTCACCAACTTCAAACCACCCAATTGGTGATCTACACTTCCTCCCGTACAATGCCTCATATGGGGCCATCTTTATACTGGAGTGGAAACTGTTGTTATAAGCAAACTCTATGAGTGGAAGATGGTCATCCCAACTCCCTTTGAAATCTAGTACACATGCCCGTAACATATCCTCAAGTGTCTGGATAGTACGTTCAGCTTGTCCGTCAGTTTGCGGATGAAAAGCTGTACTGAGACTCACCTGTGTACCCAAGCCTTTTTGGAAAGACTTCCAAAAGTTAGCTGTAAATTGAGCTCCTCTGTCTGATATTATAGACATTGCTACCCCATGAAGCCTAACAATTTCTTTGATATACAGCTTTGCATATTCTTCCGCTGTGCAGGTTGCCTGGACAGGTAAGAAATGAGCACATTTGGTAAGGCGATCGACTATCACCCAAATGGAGTCGAACCTACGACTCGTGCGAGGTAACCCGACAATGAAGTCCATGTTACTTACCTCCCATTTCCAAGTAGGAATTTCTATGCTTTGAAGCAATCCTCCTGGTTTCTGGTGTTCTACTTTTACCTGTTGACAATTAGGACACTGGGCTACAAACTCCGCAATTGATTTCTTCATTCCATTCCACCAATACTGTTCCTTGGCATCATGATACATTTTGGTTGAGCCAGGATGGATGGAGTATCTGGATTGGTGGATTTCCTTCATAATCCTTTCTCATAACTCTGCCACATCGGGCACACACAATCGACCTTGACATCTCAAGGTCCCATCCCCTGCGATCTCGAAAGTCGAGATCTTGCCTTGCTGAATGTTTTCTTTTAATTGTAACAAGGTGGGATCTTCATATTGCCGTGCTTTCACTTCCGTCACAAGAGATGATTCCGAGGTGTTATGCACAATAACACCCCCATTCTCGGAGTCTAGCAATTTAATTCTCATGCTGGCTAGCTGATGAAGTTCTTTAGTTAAACTTCGCTTGCCCATTTCCACATGCACTAGACTCCCCATTGACTTACGACTGAGGGCGTCAGCCACAACATTAGCTTTGCCCGGATGATACAATATTTCAACGTCGTGGTCTTTCAACAATTCGAGCCAGCGTCGTTGCCTCAAGTTCAACTCTTTCTGACTGAAGATATATCGCAAACTTTTGTGGTCTGTGTAAATATCGACATGGACACCATACAAATAATGCCGCCATGTCTTTAGAGCATGTACTACTGCAGCCAATTCTAAGTCATGGGTGGGATAATTCTTTTCGTGCTTCTTCAATTGTCTCGAAGCATAAGCAATCACCCTCCCATGTTGCATCAATACACATCCCAAACCTATACCGGAGGCATCACAATACATCACATAACCTTCAGTTCCATTTGGAAGAGTAAGGACTGGAGCGGATGTCAATCGGTCCTTCAGTTCTTGGAAGCTCCGCTCACAATTATCTGTCCATAGAAACTTCGCAGCTTTCTGAGTCAGCTTAGTCAAAGGCGCGGATATAGAAGAGAATCCCTCTACAAACCGCTGATAATATCCTGCTAACCCCAAGAAACTACGGACTTCTGATGGTGTAGTAGGCCTTGGCCAATTCTTGACCGCATCGATCTTTTGAGTATCGACACTAATACCTTCGTCAGATATCACATGGCCTAAGAATGCCACTGAGTTCAGCCAAAACTCACATTTGTCGAGCTTTGCATACAATCTGTGGCCCCGGAGAGTCTGCAAGACTATCCGCAAATGGCCCATATGTTCTGCCTCTGAGCGAGAATATACTAAGATGTCATCAATGAATACCACCACGAACACGTCAAGATAGGGCCTGAATACAGTGTTCATGAGATCCATAAAAGCAGCTGGGGCATTTGTTAGCCCGAATGACATCACTAGAAATTCATAATGGCCATATCTAGTTCGGAATGCGGTTTTTGGAATGTCTTTCTCTTTAACTCTTAACTGGAAATATCCCAAACGTAAGTCAATCTTAGAGAAATACCTAGCTCCCTGGAGCTGGTCGAACAGGTCATCAATTCTTGGAAGAGGATATTTGTTCTTTATGGTGACCTTATTCAACTGACGATAATCGATACACATGCATAACGATCCGTCTTTCTTTCGTACAAATAGGACTGGTGCTCCCCATGGTGAGATGCTGGGCCTAATGAAGCCTTTATCTAGCAAATCTTTCAATTGCACTTTCAATTCACGCAACTCTGCTGGGGCCATCCTATATGGAGGAATAGAGATTGGATGTGTATCAGGTAACACATAGATGCCAAATTCGATCTCCCTTTCAGGTGGAAGACCTGGAAGTTCATCCGGAAAGACATCCGAAAATTCGTTGACTACCGGAATGGATTGCAACATAGGCGACTTCGCCTCCGCGTCCATGACGCGAACAAGATGGTAGATGTATCCCTTGGAAATCATCTTCCTTGCCTTAAGGTAGGAAATAAACCTACCTTTTGGCGTAGCAACATTTCCCTTCCATTCAAGGACAGGTTCACCAGGAAATTGGAATTTAACCACCTTCGTATGACAATCAACACTGGCATAACATGATGCCAACCAATCCATTCCCATTATCACGTCAAAATCAACCATTTCTAACTCAATCAAGTCTGCCGAGGTTTGACGACCACAAATCGTCACAGTGCAACCTCTGTATACCCTTTTGACAATCACAGAATCTCCTATCGGAGTAGATACCGTAAAGGGTTTACTTAAGATTTCAGATTCAATGCCGAACTTATCGGCCACAAGGGGTGTAACATATGACAAGGTGGATCCGGGATCAATCAAGGCATACACATCATGAGAGAATACCGATAATATACCTGTGACGACATTTGGAGACGACTCAAGGTCCTGTCAACCTGCTAAAGCATATATACGGTTCTGAACATTGCTTGGGCCTGGCGTAGCACTGTGGCCCTTGCCACGAACTGCTGGCTGCTGAGGACCCCGTGCTGGAGGTCGAACAGATAGTGAAGAACCAGCTGTGGACCCAGTCTGGTGGGCCATGACACCATCCTTCCTGTGAGGACAGTCCCGTATCATGTGACCGGCTTGCCCACAGTAATAACATCTATCTAAACCCCGACGACAAGGTCCAAAGTGGGTCCTGTCGCACTGCTCACAGCGAGGCATAGAGGGCCTCATCTGACTGGCACCTCTATAATACGGCGAGCTCATTGCCCGCGAACTCTGAGACTGTCGAGGGGTATTAATTACACGCGGCGTCCACTTCCTTGAAGACTGAGGTCTGACACTACCTCTGGAATCACCTAAGTACCCTATCACCCTCGACTTCTTACCCTGATCCTTATCCTGCTCTCTGTTAATTCTTAGTTGGCGCTTATGGTCCTCTAAGGTCTGGGCATAAGCCTGAATGCGAGAAATATCCATACCCTCTATCAGAGATGCAGTAGTGCATTCATTTATCAAGTGGGGTCCCAATCCGTTCACAACCAGATGGACCCTATCGCCCATCTCGGCCACCATGTGAGGAGCATACCCCGCTAGGGAATGAAACTATATACTGTACTCTCGTACATTCATATTACCTTGCTTAAGGTTCAAGAATTTGTCGGCTCTGGCCCGTCGTACCTCAACTGGTAGGTAATGACGAAGAAATGCTTCAAAAAACTCATCCCACACAGGTGGGGAAACATTTGTGCCCCTGGACCTCTCCCAACCATCATACCAAGAGACAGCTAAGTCTCGCAATCGATAAGAAGCCAGCTCTACTGCTTCAGTGTCACTAGCATGCATAACCCACAGTGTGCGGTGTATCTGATCAATAAAATCCTGCGGGTCTTCCTTAGGATCAGACCCGGTAAACACTGGAGGATCCAAACTAATAAATGTGCGAACTCTGGTACTACCCGGTTTATCAGCATTACCGGTATTCTGCCTCTGTGTCTGAGAAGCTACCAAATTAGTCAATAACTGGACTGCGGTCCGCAAGTCCTGGTCTGTGGCATTAGAAAAAGGGACTGGAGAAGCTGGGTGGCTTCTAATATTCTCCGGGGGAGGTGGAGTAGATGAAGTCTGGGAAGGCGCCTCACTTTGGCCTTCCATCATAGGGGGCAATTGACTATTACCCTCTCCTGCCTCCGTATCGAGTCGTCTAGCACTCATTTGCTTTCTAGTCGAAGGCATCACTGTAAGGAAAACTAAGTGAGCATTAGAGATGAATACTTACGACTTAGCTTTAAGCACGATCTAGATTTGAAAGGAAGGTAACAACATCCTAAATGTCATGTAGCATCCTGATTATAAAATGTGGCGCGCTACACACTCATAATCAAGACTCTACTAGACACGGCTCATAGACAATCCTAGGACACGACCTTGCTCTGATACCACTTCTGTCGCGACCCAACCTAGGGGCCCGCGACCGGGCACCGGACCCTGCTTGCTGAGTACCGGCGAACCCTGTACCTGACTACCCTTATTAATTATAAGGTGTACCGTACTTGCCTGATCGGCAATAACGACATAATTCCTGTTAACTGTAATAACACAAACCTTTCACAATAACATATCATACCATGGCATACATTCACCCACAGCATAACCAACTGGGCTACATACAAAACCATACAACGGGATACATACGTTGCCGACAAGGCGACATAATTACACATAGCCCAACTTCTGTCTATACATACACTGACTTCTTGTCTAGTGAGCCTCTACGGAATACATGCAAAATACTTAGTCGGAACAGGGCCCCGACCTGCCCAAAACCTCTATACAAAAGCATACCCAAGTGTAGCAAGTCCGGAAGATGAACCTTGCTATTTCTGCTGATCTGGTAGCCTAATGTGGTGGAGAAACTTCACCTGTCAATCTACTTGGACCTGCAGCACGATATGCAACGTCCACAAATAAAGGACGTCAGTACGGAATATGTACTGAGTGTGTAAGACAGGAATACAACTGAAAACAGTAACATAAGCAACATAATAGAAGTATACAACTCACAACAATAGAATTTACCTCTGTGGGCAGCATACCTTACCATATTCATTATAAAATTTATTCCCATCATTTTAGAGATTTAAGGCATAATTCATTCTTACAAAAACCTGTCAGTTTCATACATTATTCGCTTCAACGGACGCATTACGTATTCATCACTTTGGTTCACCACTACGCCACTGTGGGCTTCCCACTTTTAAGTAGGCTAATGCAAACACATGCATCACATAATCATTACTTTGAACAGTCACAATACATATGTCCATATAGGACTACAGTCAATAAATATGCCTCTGTGGGCTTTATTACTAATACCATTATTATTACCTTCCCGACTGATCGGCGTTTATACGTCATCATTACCCGGCCGAATTCATCATGGCTCGGTGTTTATACGTCATCATTACCCGACCGAATTCATCATGGCTCGGTGTTTATACGTCATCGTTACCCGGCCAAATTCATCATGGCTCGGTGTTTGTACATCATCATTACCCGGCCGAATTCATCATGGCTCGGTGTTTATACGTCATCATTACCCGGCCGAATTCATCATGGCTCGGTGTTTGTACGTCATCATTACCCGGCCGAATTCATCATGGCTCGGTGTTTATATCTTCCCGTCCGGCTATTGCTCGGCCCGATGTATATATCCCTTTATATATATATATATAGTCGCACATTAGGTACCTGTCCGACCGACTTATAAGACGGCTCGGTATATAAACAACTACCACAAGTCGACTCATTCAATCACTTCTTCATTACATGGGGTCATGCCAATTCAATCATATACAACATACATATGCATTCAATTCATAGCAAGCTTACTTACGACTTATGTTCTTACTGTTACTCTTATTACACTTCTTTGTCATAGCGTCATAACACTTAGTTCTCATTTCGATTGTGTTCATAAGGTAGCATAACGTCGAACATATAGCAACATATGGAACTTTCATAAGAGGGAATCAATGTAAGCCTTCTTAGCTTCTAAGAATAGAGTATTCTTTTGGGGCTACTTTGGGACATATTGTATCCGACAAGAATCGTGCAAAAGAAAGAACGGTATAGTCTTACATACCTGAAACGTATATCTAGCATCCGCTTCCACGCTTATGGAAGTGCGTAAAATTCTTTAATCTACAATTTAGGAACAACCCAATCATTACTTACTAGGCTTCATACTATTATTCATAATTTCTGAGGTTCATGAGATATTATCCCCTAATCCTTTCCTTCATAATCTTATTAAACCCATTTATAGCGCATGCAACTCAAGATCGTTCATGACCCACTCTATTGGTGGTGTTTAATTTAGACCCATAGCTTTCTTTCTCATTTTCATGGATTCCTACACGCATGTGATGGATTTCCAAGAATCCCTAAGTAAATGGGTGTACGAACTTACCTTGCATGTTGGTTAGCTTAGCCTCCTTTCTTGGTTCTTCAATCTCTAAGTTTTGTCTTTGAGCTGGGTTTGCAAGAGGAGAACTTCAGCTAGGGTTCCTTCCTATTTCCCCAATTTATGCTTTCCTCCTTCTATTTCTTGTGTTTGGAAGAAGGGAAATCAGTTAGGGCTCATGGGTTCTTTGAGAGAAGTTGTTTGAGAGCTTTTCTAATGTTTTTGGGTCTTGTAAAATGAAGGGGGAACGAGTCTAGGTCCCTTTTATAGGTCGAAGAATCATAAACTTAATTTCAGTAAAATGTCAATTTCGCGGTCACTTCCCCGTCGCGAAATGGAAGTGCGGTTCGCACTCTGGTCGCGAAAATCGACCTCAGGTTCTATGGCATTTCGCGACGCAGGAGGCCATTTTCGCGGTTCGCTTTTCCATTTCGCGAACCGCTTTCTCGTCGCATTCCTCGCATAAACTTTCTATTTCTGTTCGCGATGCAGGAAGCAGATTTTGCGGTTCGCTTTTTGGTTTCGCGAATCGCTTTCTCGTCGCTTTTCTTACCTTAACTTACTGTCCATGTTCGCGATGGACATAGCGATTCCGCGAATCGCTTTTCAGTTTCGCGATTCGCTTTTTGGTCGCGTTTTGGTCCAGTGTTCAGCCCAGGTTTCTGCCTCTATTCGCGACGATTTCGCGATTCGCTTTTCATTTTGCGAATCGCATTCTCGTCGCTTTTCTTCTTTTGTTTTTTTTTTCTTAACATTTTCAATATTTCAACTATTCTTCTTATTCCTAGGCCCATACACACTTACCACATTAGGCATAATCAAGTAGGTGAATTTACGGGTTATCACACAACAGGGGTGACAGAAACAATGGAAACAGAAACAGTGGTCATAAATACTATAGAAGCAGCAAAAATTCCAGCAAGAAGCACTCAAGCAAAGGCTGCATCAGCAGATCACAATGGCCTAACCAGCAGCAAAGTATGGAAACAATGCAACAGTCTTTCATCAATAGCACCAATATCAACAATAACTGCAACAATAATAATAGAAACAGTGGCAACATTAGTGGCACCATCAGCAACAGCAGAATCATCATTAGATGTAACTGTTCATATAGGTTCAGGTTATTGGCGCAATTGCTTTGTATGGTATTAGCACCTCCAGTGCTCAATCTAATGCAATTTCATCAATCACCATGTTCCTGTACCAACAATACTTCTCACTGGAGCACCACAATCTTCAAACATAATATCCCTGACATCTCTCTTTGGATCAACACTGGACCAACTTTACTTTGCAGTAACAGGAGCAACATGAATATCAGCAGTAGCATCATCAGCAAAGGCAGCAGCAGTGCAAACAACTTATTGTCAGCACTAGAGTCAACAACAAAACTGATATTCAATCATCAAGACTAATTCTCATCAAGATTCACTTTAGTACAAATCCAACAACAAACAGACAATTCAAGCTTTCCACACTAGCAACCAACACCCTCAGCATCCTCATTGCTCTCAGAACCAGTAACTCATGCACCAGCAGACATCACAAGGACAACATTAGCAGCAGAGGTAACAACAACACAATATCAACACAAATCCCAGAAGTGCCTACATCAGCAACAACAATCAGCAACATCACAGCACTTAGAAGCACCCTCAAAGAAACAGCAGAAGTAACAACATCAAGCAAATACATCAACAACAAACCCAACAGAAACAACGGAAACACAAACAGCAGAGTCAATAACAAATACCAGCAGCAGCAGCATGAAGATCAGGAACCAAGACAGCAACCATACAAAGGAAGCACAAAACTCAGAGACAAAAGGAACAACATCAGTCAGAGAGTCAGTAGCAGATTGCACAAGCAGCAGGACACTTCCAACCAGACTCCCACTTTCAGCAGAGAATGCCACTGCCATACTAAATGGCTCACTTTTGCAGAATATCTCCAACTGTGTCAAAACAAAGGAGAACAACACTCCTCCATGCCATATTATACACTTCTCAGAGAATTCCAAGTTTTTTCCAAAAGCATTTTCAATGGGACAAGAAAACTACCTTTCATTCATTCAGTAGGATTAGGAATATATGTATTTTGTACAGTCGTCCTAGACTTACTTCTCATTGCTTTTGTACATATGACTATCTATCAATATTATAAGATAGATAGTCATTACATCACTTTAGGTCTGACATGCCCTACACACTTAGATACATTTGATCACCAAGTGTGGAGGATCAAACATATACATCATCTAACCACTTATCACTTCCTAGGTACCTTTAGTGAATGCTTTACAAAGACAAGGTACATGTACTTTTTTGGAGAGGTAAGGTTCATGTCTCCCTCCATTTTTGTATATTTTGCTAATTAATAAAAATCATATTTACTAAAAAAAAAAACCCTGATCGAAAACGAATAATAAGGTTTGCCATTCCCGAAGATGCTAGGGGCCTTTCTGCGCCTGTGGGGGTGGCTAGTTATCCTCGGTGTTTGGTGACCGAAGAAGATCAGGCCGTAATGGACGAGGTGGATGCAGCCTGCTTGTTCAATGAGGCTCAACAAGCATCAAATAAGGTAAACTTCCAATAACCCTTGTCTGGTGTTTGCCATTTTACATTTCAAACTTTGACTAATTGTCATATTTTCTTTTGTACTCGTAGGCCTTGGTGCTTCCTCATGAGGCTTTTCTTCGACAAAGGGAAGAAAAGGCACGTCGTGAGCGGCTCGAAGGGGAGATGTCGACCCTTCGGGCCGAACTAGACTTTGTGCGTAAAGAAAATTCTAGCATAATCGACCAGATGGGGCAACAACTTGACCGAATAAACCAATTTTGATCTGCGGTGAGTGAGGCCAAAGAAGAAACTAATGAATGGAGAACCAAGACCGATCTGCTGACTTTGGAAAAAGAGGCTCTCCAAGCTCAAATGGCTTCTTCGAAAAATCAATTATCGGAGGCAAAAGAGAAAATCGGGGCTCTGACCAAGAGCACTGATGAGCTTCAATCCCAAGTCGAGGCACTCACTTCGGATCGTGAAATTTTGGTCAACGAGATGCAATCAGCAAAATCGGAGGTTGCTGCATCCAAGGCTGAGGCCGATGAGTTAATAGCCCAATATAGGGCCGATGCCGAGGCTGCTCAGGAACAATCGAAGATTTTGGTCGAATATACCAAGTGCCAAACCCGCCTTTCTGTTCTTGAAGAGTTACAAGCTCGGGGCTTCAATCTATCTACCGAGATCGATGATGCAAAAAAGATCGAAGCCGAAGCCAGAAAACGGGCCTTCCCAGAAGAAGAAGAAGAAGACTCCGAGAATTCCGAATAAAGACATCTTTTGTATAATATGTTTTTATTTTTTTATTTTTTTATTTTTTTGAAATCCTCATTTCTGTAACATACTTTGTTGATATATATATAAAGATCTCCCTTTATTTCCCTTCCTTGTTTGACTTATTTTAGTTCTTTGTGCTTAGAACCGATGGTTCAACTTGTAGAATTTTCTGCTCTTCAGGCTTAGTTTAGACTTAGCCAACTTCAAGATATGCCTTAGTAGATTTTCCCTTTCTTCGGCCGATTTGGTAAGGTCTAAGCTTCGAAAAGGGTCTGAGGTTTGCCTCAATAGGTTTTACTTCCCTTCGAGTTTCATTAGCTCGATGCGGCCTTGGTCTTTTAAGAAATCGGGGTTCTCCTTAACAGGTCTTACTCCCCTTCGAGTTTTATTAGCTCGATACGGGCTTTAGCCCTTTAAGAAATCGGGGTTTGCCTTAGCAGGTCTTATTCTCTTTTGAGTTTTATTGACTCGATTAGGCCGTGGCCTTTTAAGAAATCGGGATTCGCCTTAATAGATCTTACTCCCCTTCGCCTGATTCTCGTATGAGACTTTGAGAAATGCTAGTTTTTTTATTGAACAATGAAAATCGAAATGGCCCTTGGGCTCGGAGATAAGATATCGTTACCAAAGAACTTTTATTAGCATTCGAGTGCTTGTACAATTTTCTTAGGGGATAGATCAATCTATTTGGGCACGGTTCTTTTGACTGTTTGACCCTTAAATCGATTCCTAATGATCTATGAGAAGTTCCCCCGAATTGAAGTAGCTAAGCAATGAATTGAGGTAGCTAAGCAGTCTTCTGATATTTAAGGTCGATCGAAGTTGAGCACCGAACATTGTTGCCGTCGATATGCGACCGATCTAAGTTAGCACGATTCCTGGGTGCCTCATTAAAAACCTTGCCGTAAAACCCAATTTGGGATAAAACCGGTCGAAGGAAAAAAGAGTGCAACACGTGCTTTCAGTCCTAATATCCTGTGCTTTCTGGCTCGAGGTTACTTCATTTAATACCTGCAGGTGTTAGTAACATAAAACAAACAAACGAAAAATGAAAGATCATACCTCAACAATAGTATCGTTTCAAGTGTTTTATGTTCCAATTGTTCGGCAGCTGTTTGCCATCCATTGTTCCAAGCTTGTACGATCCCTTTTCGGTGATCTTTAAGATGGTGTAAGGCCCTTCCCAGTTCGGCCCTAACTTCCCTTCGTTTGGGTCTCGAGTATTGGGTGTGATTTTTCTGAGCACTAGGTCTCCGATGTTGAAGTGTCGAAGGTGGGCTCTCCGGTTGTAGTATCTTGCAATCTTTTGCTTTTGGGCGGCCATTCGAACAAGGGATGCTTCCCTTCTTTCATCCAATAATTCCAAATTGGTATTCATAGCTTCGCGATTCGATTCTTCGGTTGCGTAGCGGAATCTGATTGTTCACCTACTTCGACTGGTATCAACACTTCAACACCGTACACTAGAGAGAAAGGAGTGGCTCCAGTGCTGGTTTTCTCGGTCGTGCGGTATGCTCTTAAAACTTCAAGCAATATTTCATTCCATTTTCCCTTCGCGTCGGTTAACCTCTTCTTTAGGTTCCGAATTATGGTTTTGTTGGTCGATTCAGCTTGTCCGTTGCCGCTAGGATGATAGGGCGTTGACAGGATCCTTTTGATCTTGTTGTCTTCGAAGAACTTCCTCACTTTGCTGCAGACAAATTGCTTGCCATTATCGCACACCATCTCTGATGGCATCCCAAATAGACATACGATGTGATCCCAGATGAAATCGATCACTTCCTTTTCCCTAACTTTCTCGTATGCCTACACTTTAACCCATTCGGAGAAATAGTCATGTCGCGACCCAACCTCGGGGGCCCGCGACCGGGCACCGAACCCTGCTTGCAGAGTACCGGCGAACCCTGTACATGACTACCCTTATCATTCATAAGGTGCACATACTAGCCAACACGGCAATAACGACATCATACCTGTCAATAACATTGACAATAATAACATGAACCTGTTAACCAGGATAACATAAACTTTTTGACAATAACCTATCATACCATAACATACATTCACCATACGTCATCAACCGGGCTATATACAAAACCACACAACAAAATAAATACTTTGCCGATACGGCAATTTAACTTTACATAGCCCAACCCTTAACTACACATAACTGACATTTGTCTATTGAGCCTCTAAGGAGTGAGTACATATATACCAAAACATGACCTACGTCGGAACAGGACTCCGACATGCCCAAAAACATTCAAACAAAAGGCATACCCAAGTATAGCAGGTCCGGAAGATGAACCCTGCTAAGTCTGCTGATCTGACAACCTACTGCGGTGGAGGAACGTCGCCTGTCAATCTATTCGGACCTACAGCACGATATGCAGCGTCCACAAACAAAGGACGTCAGTACGGAATATGTACTGAGTATG
>MCJB01001778.1:1154-14090 GCA_002018475.1 Nicotiana obtusifolia
AAGAAAAAACAATACAAAAGCAACACGGAAGCAGAACTAGATTTGTTCTTGAAACGTTATTTGCTTTTTCAATTGAGATGGAACGATGCTTTGAATCAAAGAATGATCGAGAATATCAAGGTATATTGTCTCCTGCTTCGACTGATAAATCCAAGCAAAATTGCTATATCGTCAATTCAAAGGAGAGAAATGAGTTTGGATATAATGCTGATTCAGAAGAATTTAACTCTTACAGAATTGATGAAGAAGGGGATATTGATTATCGAACCTATTCGGTTGTCTGTAAAAAATAATGGACAATTTATTATGTATCAAACCATAGGTATTTCATTGGTTCATAAAAGTAAACACCAAACTAATCAAAGATACCCAGAACAAAGATATGTTGATAAAAATAATTTTGATGAATTCATTCTGCAACCTCAAACTCAAAGAATAAATACAGACAAAAATCATTTTGATTTGCTTGTTCCTGAAAATATTTTATGGTCTAGACGTCGTAGAGAATTGAGAATTCGAAGTTTTTTTAATTCTTTGAATTGGAATGGCGTCGATAGAAATTCAGTATTTTGCAACGAAAACAATGTAAAAAACTGGAGTCAATTTTTGGATGAAAAGGAAACCTCTTTATAAAGAGAAAGTGAATTAATTAAATTGAAGTTCTTTCTTTGGCCTAATTATCGATTAGAAGATTTAGCTTGTACGAGTCATTTTTGGTTGGATACCAATAATGCTAGTCGTTTCAGTATCTTAAGGATACATATATATCCACGATTGAAGATAAATTGATAGTACTATATACCCTGTCTCATATAAAGTATCTGAAAGTAAACAAATGTACACATGCTTTGTCTTACATCTCATTCGAGTCTAATTCGAGTAGACGATACTGGATCAATAATGTATCAGTTAGATCTAGAAATGAATCAATAGAATCTTCATTCATTTTAGGATCTTAGGTTTAAATTAGTTGCTTTTGTGAATGAAAAAAATGTACCTACCATCTTTTTGGATATCTGAATCAAATTTCGAATTTGATTAATTTATTGGAATTAATAATATTATGAGTTCATGAAGAAATTAAGTCTATATACCACGTTCAAATTACTGGCATTATTATTACTGATCGATAAAAGTCGATAAAATCCATATCTGTAAAATAAAGACAAGGGGAAATTCCTTTATGGTAGAAAATTCTGTCATTTCAGTTATTTCTTAAGAAGAAAAAGAGAGGATCTGTTGAATTTCAAGTATTCAATTTCACTAATAAGATACAGAGACTTACTTCACATTTAGAATTGCACAAAAAAGACTATTTATCTTAGAGAGGTTTGAAGAAAATTTTGGAAAAACGTCAACGACTACTAGCTAATTTGTCAAAAAAAAAAAATAGAATACGTTATAAAGAATTAATTGATCGGTTGGACATTCGAGAGACAAAACTCGTTAATTTGATTTATTTCAAGAGTCATTTCATTTTCACTTATATGTTTCGATTAAATTTTGATGAACTTCTTTTCACTTTCAGCAATTCATGGAGGAATGAATCGGTAAAAAACTTATGATTGCACAAACTTCAAGAAAAGACCTCATGATAGTCAATATGGGGCCTCGGCACCCATCAATGTACGGTGTTCTACGACTCATCGTTACTCTAGATGGTGAAGATGTTGTCGACTGCGAACCAATATTGGGTTATTTACATAGAGGGATGGAGAAAATTGCGGAAAACCGAACAATTATACAATATTTGCCTTATGTAACATGTTGGGATTATTTAGCTACTATGGTCACAGAAGCAGTAACCATAAATGGACCCGAACGATTAGGAAATATTCAAGTACCTAAAAGGGCTAGCTATATCAGAGTCACTATGTTGGAGTTGAGTCAGATAGCTTCTCATTTGTTATGGCTATGCCCTTTTATGGCGGATATTGGTGCACAGACCCCTTTCTTCTATATTTTTGAGAAAGAGAATTGATATGTGACCTCTTCGAAGCTGCCACCAGTATGCGAATATGCATAATTATTTTCATATTGGGAGAGTGGCTGCCGATCTACCCAATGGTTGGATAGATAAATGTTTGAATTTTTACGTTTATTTTTTAACAAGGGTTGCTGAGTATGAAAAACTTATTACTCGGAATCCTATTTTTTTAGAACGAGTTGAAGTCGTAGGCATTATTGGGGGAGACGAAGCATTAAATTGGGATTTATTGGAACTAATGCTATGAGCTTCCAGAATAGAATGAGATCTTCGTAAAGTTGATCATTATTAGTCCTATGACGAATTTGATTGGCAGGTTCAATGGTAATGAGAAGGGGATTCATTAGCTCGTTATTTAGTATGAATCGGTGAAATTACAGAATCCATAAAGATTATTCAACATGCTCTGGAAGGAAATCCAGGAGGGCCTTACGAAAATTTAAAAATCCGACGTTTTGATAGATTAAAAGATCCTGAATGGAATGCTTTTGAATATCAGTTTATTAGTAAAAAATCTTCTCCAACTTTTGAATTGTCGAAACAAGAACTTTATGTGAGATTTGAAGCCCCAAAAGGAGAATTGGGAATTCTTCTCATAGGAGATCATAGCGTTTTTCCTTGGAGATGGAAAATTCGACCATCAAGTTTTATCAATTTGCAAATTCTTCCTCAGTTAGTTAAAAGAATGAGATTGGCTGATATTATGACAATGCTAGGTAGCATAGATATCATTATGGGAGAAGTTGAACGTTTCAATGATAATTGATACAACAGAAATAGAAACTATTAATTCTTTTTTCAGATTGGAATCCTTAAAAGAAATCTATGAGATCATATGGATGCCTTTCCCTATTTTGACTCTTGTATTAGGAATCACAATAGGTGTACTAGTAATTATTTGGTCAGAAAGAGAAATATTTGTAGGAATATAACAACGTATCGGACCTGAATATACTGGCCCTTTAGGAATTCTTCAAGCTCTAGCAGATGGGACAAAACTACTTTTGAAAGAGAACCTTATTCCATTTATAGGAGGTACTCGTTTATTTAGTATCGGACCATCCATACCAGTAATATCCATCTTTTTAAGTTATTTAATAATTCCTTTTGGTGATCACCTTGTTCCAGCCGATCTTAATATTGGTGTTTTTCTTTTTGTGGATTTTCATTTCAAGTATTTCTTCCGTTGGACTTCTTATGTCGGGATATGGATCAAATAATAAATATTCCTTTTTTAGGTTGTCTATAGGCAGCTGCTCAATCAATTAGTTATGAAATACCATTAGCTCTATGTGTGTTATCAATATCTCTATGCGTGATTCAGTGAGACCTAAAATTTCTCCAAATTCTTTTCTTTCTAGAAATAAGGTAAAAAGATTTGATTGAATATATAGATATTTTCATTTTTATTCAGCATTTATGTTGATGAACTAACTTAGATAGTTATTTGAGTGAAAGAAAATGACTTCTAAATTTGCAGTAAAAAGGTTGAGTCTCATTTCCTATGTACAAGAATCAAACGGTGAAAAAAGTAAACATAAGCAGTAGAGATTGTTTACCCCAAGATTGGTGAATTGTCATTATAGCTTGAAGCGGGTTCAAAAGATCAGCTGTATGGAGTTTTTGCTGTCTATTACCATTGATGGATTTCCACAACGGGAGGTTGAAAGCAAAAATGAATAGATGGTTAGGAAGACCAAGATACACAAAGGATTAGTAATTGAGATTATGTAAGTTATCCAAGAGGATATTTCTGTACGTAAAAGGAATTCGAATTGGGGATTTACATTCGTAGAAATGATGAAGAAGTACTCCCAATGATTCTGATCCAGAGTATGTTCCTATCCACTGAGTAAGTAAATAACTATCAAGAACGAAGTAATCTTTTACTTTGGTCAAAGGCCCTTTTTCTGGGAAAGGAGAATATGAATAAAATAAAATAGAAATAGAAAGAAAAGAATCTAATTGCAAAAGCAAAAAGGGGTGATGTTCTTTTTTTCTTAATTTTTTCTTCTTTTTTTTTTTTTTTGCTTTTATTCTTTTTTCCCTATAATTCTATTTTGACTTCTATTTCGAGAGAGAATATTTTTATCATGATTCATGAACTAATGGACTCTCTAATTTTTTTCGTAATTGAAAATTCGAGGTTGAAATGTATATGTAATATTGCTATAAAGCTTATTTTATTTAATGATATTTAATGAAAAGGTTATTTATCAACAAAGAAAAATTAAAATTCTTAAAAGATGAGATCAATTCAGAAACCCGTATTTATTAGTTTTAAATATAGCAGACATAATTCCATTGGTCTAATTTGGGACCTTAGGATAGATTTTGACTCTATCTGACAAACATATCAAGATAAAGAATGGGAAAGGGTCTTTAGATTTATTTGTAACCTCTGAGGAGCCGTATGAGGTGAAAATCTCACGTACAGTTCTGTAATAGCGATGGGCACAGTGATGTTATCATCGACTATGATTATCTAACAGTTTAAATACAGTTAATATAGTGGAAGCGCAGTCAAAATATTGTTTTTGGAGGTGAAATTTGTGGCGTCAACCCATGGGGTTTATCGTTTTTCTAATTTCTTCTCTAGCCGTATGTGAAAGATTACCTTTTGATTTACTAGAAGCAGAAGAAGAATTAGTAGCAGGGTATCAAATCGAATATTCAGGTATCAAATTTTGTTTATTTTACATTGCTTCATATCTGAATCTACTAGTTTCTTCATTATTTGTAACAGTTCTTTACTTGGGAGGTTGGAATCTTTCTATTCCGTAAATATTTGTTCCTAAGCTATTTGGCATAAATAAAAGAGGTAATGTCTTTTAAACACTAATTGGTATCTTTATCACATTAGCCAAAACTTATTTGTTTTTGGTCATTCCTATTGCAACAAGATGGACTTTACCGAGGCTGAGAATGGACCAACTATTAAATCTTGGGTCGAAATTTCTTTTACCTGTCTCTATAGGTAATATATTATTGACAACTTCGTCCTAACTTCTTTCACTGTAAAAGACTACAATATTCTAGATTCATGACTTGTCTCAAATCAAAGGGCAAAACTCATGAATATTCGATTTACTAGCAGTGTTATGCACGAGTTATGCTGAGGTCGTACGGTCCGATCAATAATATTCGTGTACATACACTACCGAGGTCGTGTGACCCGATCCATGCATGCATCTCAAATATGCTGCCAAGGTCGTACAGACCGATCCACAATGCTATTTCACAGCATTCGGCCCAATGCACATAAGAGAGGAAACATATCGAATTACGAGTCACGTATTTGCAACACAAGGACATGAACATAAAGTAAGCATGACTTTTACCAACAATCAAATATCCCTCCAAACAACTCAAGGTAGTGAGTTTCTGTAACGATCCAACCGGTCATTTTAAGCTCTAGCGCATCGTTCGGCAGTTTAAAGCCTTGAGTAGCTTCACTTTATGTATTATAACTTGTACGTGTAGTCAAATTTGAATTTCGGGAAGTTCAGAGTTGATTTGAAAGAAAAATTCTCATTCAAAAGCTTTAAGTTGAAAGAGTTGACCAAGGTTTTACTTTGGAGTAAACGATCTTGGAATCGGGATTTGAAGGTTCCAATAAGTTCGTATGATGATTTTGGACTTGGGCGTATGTTCGGCTTGAGTATCGGATTGTAATGACCTGACGGTCATTTTTCTTTCTAGATCCTCGTTTCCCTAGTTAAGACTCCCTGTATTTGCTTTTACTGTTTTCTGCCTTGTGGGGATGGTTGGTTTAGGTTTTGAAAGGTTCGGGTTGAAATCGGAACACTTGGTTCCTTAATAGTAGCCTAAGATGGCCAAGTTTGACTTGAGTCAACATTTTGAGTAAACAACCGCAGAACCGAAATTTGATGGTTCCAATAAGTTCATATGATAATTTTGGACTTGGGCATATGTTCGCATCGAGTTTCGAGTGATCCGGGAGCATTTTGGCGCCTAATGTTGAACATTGGTGCATTGAAGGTTTTGAAATTCTTTAAATCTAGTTTGAACTAGACGTTGGTGTTATCGAGGTCCGCTTGGAACTCCAACAATGGGAATAGGTTTGTCTGGTGATTTAAGACTTGTACACAAAATTTGGTGTCATTCCGAGTTGTCTAAGTAAGATTCGACGCGTTCAGAGCTAGTTAAAAAGTTTGAATTCATAAGTTGATTTAATTTGGTTTTGGGGTACGATTCTTAGTTTCGATGTTGTTTTACATGTTTTGAGGGTTCAACCATGACCATATTATGTTTATGGACTTGTTGGTGCTGTTACGGGGTTTTAGGTAGATAGGGTGTGTTTCAGACCACCCGGAACCAAGTTTAAAACTGCTGAGTTACTAGTTCTGGTTTCCTTCTTCGCGAATGCGGAGTTTCCCTCGCATTCCCGATGAAGGAAATGGGGGCTGGGGTTTTTTTCTATGTGTTTGCATTAAGAGGGTCGCGATCATGAAGCTTTGGGGCACTGCCTCCACGTTCGCAATCCACTGTTCGCGTTCGCGTAGAAGGCCTGGTCCTAGGGGCTGGGCAAGCCAGATGCCCTACGCGTTCATGAATGGAGGCTTGTGTTCGCGATGAGAGGAAAGCTTAGTGCATAGCATTCACGTGAGTCTTCTCTCGATCACGAAGAAGCTTTTCAGGGGCTTGGGCAGTTTTGCCTTCGTGATCGTGAAAGAGGAAGACCTCGGCAGAGACATGTTTTAAATAAGGACTTAGGCTCATTTTCTCTCATTTCACATTGGTTTAGCCGATTTTGGAGCTCTTGGAGAGGGATTTTCACCTAGCATTGTAAGGTAAGTAATTACTACTTAATATGAGTTTAATACATGGATTATAGGTAGATTTTAACATGTAAATTGTTGAAATTATATGATTTTGTTGAAAAATATAGGTTTTGATAAAAATGGGATCAGACCACGAAAATGATTATGGAATTGAGTAGAATTTATATATTTGTGTTCGTGAGGTATTGCGTAACATTTATTTACAAAAATTTCCGGAATCCGGGCACGTGGTGATGCAAGTCAACCTGATCATGATACGTTTAAACCTTCAAGACCATTCACGAGAAGTCAAGCTAAAGAGCTTCATGATGCACATTTGATGGTGAAGAAGATCCAAGCGTTTGGCGTGTGAAGTTTGCGTTTGGCATGTATTATTGTATAGTTATGGAAGACATTAATTCCTACTTGTTTTGGAGTCCTGCATGACTATTTCTTAAACTTAGCCAAATTGTGGCCTTTTTGTTAATTAGTTGCTTCCTAGTTGATTTAGGTAAAGGCTCATTCTATATAAGCCTAAACACTTCATTATTTTGATACCTTTTGACATGATTATCAATCAAAAACGGCAGCACATTGCTCCTAAAATTGAGTCAATTAACTTTTCTAATTTTGGTGTGATTCAAAATTGAACTTGTTCCTTTGTTTGATCGAACAGTTTGCAAGACCATTTTTGTCTTGAGGGTTGTTCGTATAGTATAGGTACTCCGTGACTTCATCAAGAAGGTAAGTAGACTAGTTCCTACTTGTTGTCTTGATAGTTCATTGAGCATCTTACTTCTATCTTTTGTTTTCTTGTTTCCGCTTTTTAATATTGCATCAGTTTTGAATCACAGTTTTCGTGGACTAGCTAGTTTTTACAGACGCTTTGTTAAAGACTTTAGCACCATAGGAGCACCGCTCACAGAGTTGGTGAGAAAAGACACGCCTTTTGTGTGGGGGGAGCCGCAAGAGGGTGCCTTCCAAGAGTTGAAACGTAGGCTTAGTTCTCCCCCATTGTTACAATTACCTGATTTTAGTAAGGCGTTTGAAATTGAGTGTGACGCCTCAGGGGTGGGAATTGGAGGTGTTCTTATGCAAGATGGGAAGCCTATTGCCTATTTTAGTGAGAAGTTAAAGGGGGCTGCCTTGAATTACTCTACGTACGGCAAAGAGTTGTATGCCCTCGTAAGAGCTTTAGCTCATTGGCATATTACCTATGGCCTAAGGAATTCATAATTAGGAGTGATCACGAGTCCCTCAAACATCTTAGGGGTCAAGAGAAGCTAAATAAACGACATGCCAAGTGGGTACAGTTCATTGAGAGTTTCCCTTACGTGATATATTACAAGAAGGGAAAGGAGAATGTAGTAGCTGACGCACTATCTAGGAAGTTTGCTTTGGCTATCACGTTAACGTCTAGGTTGATGGGTTTTGAGAGTATTAAGTCTATGTATGAGCATGACCCTAAATTTAAGAGTGTGTATGATGCCATTACTAGTGGACAGCGGATTGAGAAGTATCAGTGGCATGATGGGTACCTTTTTAAGAAGGGGAGAGTTTGTATACCCGAGTCCTCGTGGCGAGAGTTGTTTGTGCGTGAGGCGCATTGTGGGGGCTTGATGGGACACTTTCGGGTAGACAAGACTTTAGCTATATTAGCGGAACAGTTCCATTGGCCTAAGATGAGGCGAGATGTCGAGAGAATATGTGGAGCGTGTTTTGAGTGTAAAAGAGCTAAGTCTAGATCTAATAATCATGGTTTGTATACTCCCTTACCCGTTCCTACTAGTCCTTGGGTAGATGTCTCGATGGATTTTGTGATGGGGCTGCCGCAATCTAGGGGAGGTCATGATAGCATTTATGTGATTGTTGATAGGTTTTCTAAGATGGCTCATTTTATTCCTTGTAAAAAATGTGATGATGCACAACATGTTGCTTCTTTGTTCATTGCTAATGTATTAAAGTTGCATGGTGTGCCTCAAACTATTGTTAGTGATAGGGATGCTAAGTTTTTGAGTCACTTTTGGAAGTGTTTATGGTTCTACATCACATCATCCACAGACTGATGGTCAAACCGAGGTTGTTAATCGAACCTTGGGAGCTCTTCTTCGAGCTTTGACCAAAGGGAAGTCCGGCACTTGGGCTGACCGATTACCTATTATGGAGTTTGCATATAATAGAACTGTTCATCGCATGACTAGCATTACTCCATTTGAATGTGTTTATGGTTTTAATCCTTTGATACCACTTGATCTTGTTCCTTTGCCGAGAGATGCAGTTATTAGCGTTGACGGAGAAAATCGGGCAGCTGCATTGCTCGAATTGCATGCTAAGGTGAGGAAAACTTTGGAGGATGCTAATGAAAAGGTAGCGGTCAAGAAGAATAAAGGAAGGAAAAAGCTGGACTTAAAGAAAGGTGACTGGGTTTGGGTGCATTTCCGAAAGGAAAGATTTCCGAACCATAGGAAAGGAAAGTTAGCTCCGCGGGGAGATGGACCATTTCAAGTGTTGCAGAAGATCAATAATAATGCTTATGTCCTAGATCTGCCTGATGATTATGCTGTCTCTAAGACATTCAATGTCACTGACTTGACTCCTTGTGTTGCTTTAAAATATGAAGAAGGTTCGATTTTGAGGACGAATTCTTCCCAAGAAGGGGAGGATGATGCAGGTCAACCTGATCATGATACGTTTAAACCTTCAAGACCATTCATGAGAAGTCAAGCTAAAGAGCTTCATGATGCACATTTGATGGTGAAGAAGATCCAAGCGTTTGGCGTGTGAAGTTTGCGTTTGGCATGTATTATTGTATAGTTATGGAAGACATTAATTCTTACTTGTTTTGGAGTCTTGTGTTACTATTTTTTAAACTTAGCCAAATTGTGGCCTTTTTGTTAATTAGTTGTTTCCTAGTTGATTTAGGTTAACTAGTTATTCTTTTCCTAGTTGATTTAGGTAAAGGCTTATTCTATATAAGCCTAAACACTTCATTATTTTGATACCTTTTGACATGATTATCAATCAAAAAACGGAAGCACATTGCTCCCAAAATCGTGTGAATTATCTTGTCCAATTTTGGTGTGATTCAAAATTGAACTTGTTCCTTTGTTTGATAGAACAGTTTGCAAGACCATCGTTGTCTTGAGGGTTGTTCGTATAGTATAGGTACTCCGTGACTTCATCAAGAAGGTAAGTAAACTAGTTCCTACTTGTTGTCTTGATAGTTCATTGAGCGTCTTACTTCTATCTTTTGTTTTCTTGTTTCCACTTTTTATATTGAATCATTGAGGTTGCTGAATGAATTCATCAAAATTCTTTTTATCAACGTATCTTTGTTCTGGGTATCTTTGATTAGTTTGGTGTTTACTTTTATGAACCAAAGAAATACCTATGGTTTGATACATAATAAATTGCCATTATTTTTTACAGACAACCGAATAGGTTTGATAATCAATATCCCCTTCATCAATTCTGTAAGAGTTAAGTTCTTCTGAATCAACACTATATCCAAACTCATTTCTCTCCTTTGAGTTGACGATATAGCAATTTTATTTGGATTTATCAGTCGAAACAGGAGACAATATGCCTTGATATTCTCGATCATTCTATGATTCAAAGTATCATTCCATCTCAATTGAAAAAGCAAATAACGTTTCAAGAACAAATATAGTTCTGCTTCCGTGTTGCTTTTGTATTATTTTTACTTTTTACCCTTCTTTGTGTCTGGTTTCGCATAATCTTTCTTATGAGCGTTTTTAGGGTTAGGGAGAACAGAGCCAGATTTCCTTTGTTTTCTATATCTGATCCATGCTCTTTTCCTCCTTGACTTGCGGGTTTTTTTTTCTTCTTGAATTCGATTCTTTATTTCTTATTTGATCGTAGAAAAAAGTTTTGTTTTTGGTTTTTATTGATGTTTTTATTTTGACTAACATTTTCATTTGTATTCAAATTTAAAAGAAGTATTTTGCTTGGTATAATCCACGTTTTTATTTTATATACATTATAAAGTGGTACAAATTCTTGGAAGAACCGAAATTCCAGATTCAATATGGGACGATTTAATATTTTTTTCATTCATTCCTATTATTTACCCTAAAAATCGGATAACAATTGAATTTATAAGTGGTCTTAAGGATACATAATATAATTTTATACGAATGACGAATAATCAAATCGAAATTAAAATTAAGTAATAAATGAAGGAATGCAAACCACCCAAGCTAGACGATGATGACCACGTTGGTTTGTCCTTCTTGGGCAGGGATCGATGATAATTGAAATTGGAACAAGATAATGAGATAATGATTCAAGAGACCAATCTATAGCTGTATTTTTTGATGAGATTCCAAGTCCCTTGCAAATAATTAGACCCCTCTTTATATAGTAGAGGAATCCTACTTTTGGTACAACTCTATATAAGGTAAAAAATCTCCTGATTTCTAATTAAACGGTTCCATTGATTTGCCTAGATTCCTGCCGCGAAGCTCGTCCCACTGCGGATATTTTGGTTTTCCATTATTTATGTTCGAGGATCCCCCGTCGAGCATGTTCGGGGACAGCATCGGTTCAAAATAACGGGCTCAGTGTTCTTCCCTCAAGCATGTTCGGGGTCAGCATCGGTTCCGAATAATGGGCTCGGTGTTCTCTCGTCGATGAAACTCGGGGTCGATCTTCAACCCTTCACATTCCGAGCCCGATCTGTCGTGCAACAGTCAAGCCCGATTTAACCGTATATAATCGAGCCCGATTTCGAACTGTATACAAATAGCCCCCTCAATTTTTGGAGAGTAATGACGAGAAAAGATATGAGCCTTAGATTTTCACTATACGAGCTCTCGATTCTATGAGCCTCTACAAAAAACGTACATAATGCAACCTACGTCGGAACAGGGCCCTGACATGCCCATAATGCCTACAACAAAATGCATACCAAGACTATGGCAAGTCCGAAGGATGGATCTCGCCAATATCTGCTGAACTGAGTAGCCTACTGTGGTGGGGAAGCCTCGTCTATCTGTCTACCTGGACCTGCAGCACGACATGCAACGTCCACAAATAAAGGACGTCAGTACGGATAATGTACTGAGTATGTAAAACAGGAAACATAATGTAAGAACAATAATAAGCATCAGGATAAAAGACATACAACATGTACCATCTGAATGCCTCTGAGGGCGATTAACCATGTCATGCCTGACGTGCATATGCATATACATATATTTATATCCTTTTGAAAATCATCATATACATATATACGCCTCTGTGGGCCTCATCATCATCTCATACATATGCCTCTATGGGCCTCCTCATTATCATACCCAACTGATCAGTGGTTGCACAATAGGTGCCATACCCGGCCGACTATAGCGCGGCTCGGTAGAGTACAATAGCTGTCGACTATAGCGCGACTAAGTAGAGTAAAACATATACATATGTATAGTTGCACAATAGGTGCCATACCCGGCCGACTATAGCGTGGCTCGGTAGAGTAAAATAGATAATGCATGATGGACTCATAAGAGTCATACTACCATGGTGAAATAATAACATATCAATCCTCCCATAAGAGGGGAAACAATATACGTACTGCTACCTTCTAAGAGTAGAGTATCTTTGGGGTTCGTTCATTGCATTGTGTACAGTCAGAGTCGTGCAAAAGAAGGAAAAGGATAGTCTCACATACCTTGCAATACTTTCCAATCTCAAGCTATGAAACTTCCACGACTTCTTAGTCTACAATAAGAGAAATGATACTACCGTTATCGTTCAGGCGTTGCAACTATTATGTATCGACTATAACCTATTTTGCAATAAAACGGACAGCACCTCCCCTATATATATGACTTCACACAAGTCCAAACAGTTACCAAACAGCAAAACAACATCAATAAGAATCATATTGAGCCTCTCCAAAACAGTCCACGCACAAACCAATCACTTCATACGTACAATGGCCATTATAGTCGTGTCAAACGATCCGAAAATGGTATGAACAACTATCAGGCCACAACCCTAAACATATATGGTGTTTCTCCACACCCTTCCTCATCCAAAACTCCACAAATCAGTAGTATAACATGCAGCTTTGCAGCGACACAAAACAGTTCACAAAACAGTTCGCTACAAGTGAATAACTCGAACTCACGGCTTCCGATCACCGTCCCG
>MCJB01001779.1:0-14083 GCA_002018475.1 Nicotiana obtusifolia
AAACATCCACACATGTCCACAAAGACCACAAATAGCCGTCTGATTTTCCTTGTTCTTCTGTACAAATTCCCAAACCTCAGATCTATCCCTACGTTGAACCGGGGCTCTAGTGGGAGGTACGGGAGGAGGCAAGTCGGACTGAACTTCAGGTGGACTAGCCTCAAATTCACGTTGTTCTTCTAAATTAACCCCAGTTTCATAATTAAATTCCGCTTCTACATTTTGTGAATCAAGAGGATCAAAGGAGCTAAAATCATGATAATATTGATGTTCCTCTACGTGTTGATTAGAAGTAGAACTACCAATAATTCCTTTACCCTTATTTTTCGAACGACCACGTGCCCTCCCCACACTACTAGTTCCAATTGAACCTCTTTGAGATATAATTATAATTTATAGCAATAAGCAAATAAAATAACCAACCAATAAAATAAATATATCACAAAAATATAATTAAAGAGTAGAGATAGGAACGACCAACCAATATAGCTGTATAATTGAGATGAAGTTGAAACTTGAAGCTTCAATTGATAGCAAGTTAGCAACTTCAAGTAAAACTTGATAAATAATAACCAAAATTGTGGAATTTAGATTTACACAAGTAGCCAATGTAACAAAATAACAATATTGTAGATGATTTTGAGAGAATTAGAGAGAGTTTGATGATTTTTGTGAATAATATGATGAAATAATGGGGTATTTATAAGAAAAAATAGTTAGGGGGGTTATGGGGTGGTTATGGGCTGCAAATAGCCGTTTTTGGCCGTTGCCCAACGGCTATTTCATCAATAGAGCCGTTGGCCAACGGCGATAAATTAAAGGAAGAAGCTGCTGCTGCGAACCGGTCCGGTCCGGTCCGGTTCCGGACAAAAAAAAATTCGGTCCATCCGGTCTTAAAGTGTAGAACCGTGTCGCTACCGGACCCTAGGCCTCCCACACGTATTTGGTACGGTTCTAACCGGTCCGGGTCGGTTTCCGGTCCCTAACCGGTCCGGTCCGATTAGAACCGGACCAATAGCCACCCTTAGAGCTCACCATGAGCAATGAAGTAGGAGCGATGGCATCCTAACACACCCAGCCACCACCAAAGCAAAGATATTTGTAATGTCACATAATGTCCCCCAAAAAAAGGGGCTTGAGTAAAATATAAATAATTGTACCCTGTGAATGTCGTTCTCCTTCAAAAAAGGTTGGGACGTTACTTTAAGGATATTTAAAATACATGAAGTACGGTAAGTATAACATTTTAAAAAAATCAATACTAAAAATAATAAGCATTAAAAATCGTTCTCATGTAATCTTTAAAGCATTCTACAATTTTTAAGTATTTCTACAATCTGTACACTTTTTGATAAAGTGTAAACATTTTTTAAACCATTCCAATAAACATTAATCTTCCCGTGAGGAGTTCCAATAGTCATATGATAATCAATAATTGTATGTTGATCATTCCCTAGTCAACATGGGCGTCTCACCCGAAAGATATTGACGATAGTGACCATCGACTGGTCATGAGACCGCCTCACTCATTGCTATGGAATTTTGACGATAATGCTAGCACGGTGAAGTGTCTCTATGGACAATATATGGTACACATCAGTGATCATAACTATGGTCCATTCAAAAGATTTTTTTCTTAAACTGCATGACCCTAAGGTCCTATAAATATTTTCGATAATTGGATCTTAAAGTCCATATCTCAATTCTATATCTTCAATCGATAATGTTTCTTTGGCTTCGATAAGATGATAACTTTTAAAAATATTCCGATAAGTTAAAAATCAAAAAATAATGAATTTGAATATTTGCTATAACCATGTGATTCAAATCAATAGGAAAAGTTATAGTTTAACGTGCTATCATTCAATAAAAGTTATAAAGTAACGACCAATACAAAAATGCATACACGATCTTATAAGATAGCACAAAAGATTTTATAATGTTAACAAGATGGATGGTAAGGTTCGATCCCAACAACAAACTCAAACCGACATTCAAATCAACTTTAACAAACTTTAGAATTCATGAAATTTATAAAATAATTCTTAAGGAAGGTACATCTTAAAATACCTCGCTTAGCTTTCCCGACCAGCTCAACAATTCTCATCAAATCCAATTCAACTCAATCTACACAATTATGATCTAACTTCAACAATTCAAGTCCAAACATTTCATCGTAACCCACATTCGGGATCAATTTTGGCATCAGGACATCCAGTTCCGTTATTCCATATGACTCTCGTCCTTTAAGTCCATTTATTATCTATACCTCGTATTTACAACTCATTTGGGTCATAGATTAAGTTACTCAATTGTTACAATCCCAAATTTTCACATTAGAATATTGTGATGGCCCCTAATCTCTAAAACTAGATAAGTCTAACACACATAGATAATTTAACAGAATTTATGAATAAGATATAAAATTAAACTGGTAAACTATCATGATAAAACCCAAACGGTACAACAGTCAAATAATTCTCAAAACCGATGGAACTGAATCATAAACTTTAAAAAGTAGACTAGAAACCTCAAAATACAAAATTGTTTGATGTGAAAATAAACAGTAGAAAAAACAACAGTAGAAGGTGACTCCGAGGCCTGCGAGCGTCAAGCAGGTATACCTTGAAGTCTCCGAGATATCTGAGTCCACTGACTGGCGTCCAGCACGAGCAGAAGTACCTACTCTATACAAAATGTGAAGAAGCATAGCATGAGTACACCACAACGGTACCCAATAAGTATCAATCCTAAGTAGTTACAAGGCCAGGTCAAGACACCTACTAGACATAGAAAACCTGAACAGAATGTTAATGTAATCTAATAACAGAAAGTAAGAAATAATGACAAATAATCAATTTTATCAAACCAGGCTAACAACGAATATTAAAGCAATAAAGGACAACAAAGAGGGAACATATGATAAAATAAAATAACAATGATCAAATATAATCGAAATAATAGCGGAATGAACTTAAGGAAAATAATGCAATAACCGTTCAAATCAACGAACCTTTCCAACTTAGAATGTACAATAAGAATCACACTGAGGTACCATACCTTATATTCTCATTTCACAAATAACAATCACAATCTTCCTTATATCACCGCGTGAACCTTGTATTTATTTTAAAAATATTTATTTCGAAATATCAACACGCGTTTTAGCCCAACTATCCCACCGCGTATCTTCAAGTAATTCCCTTACTAGCAACATGCATATAAATTCCACCTTATCTCACCCCATGTGTTTTAATACACACCCTTATACCACCGCATGTGTATCAATATCACAACAAAATAATCAACTCGCACCACATGTGCCCATATGCCACAACATCACCAAATCAACAATAATAATGTTACCACAACACATAGCTCACAGCACAACCACAATGTGTACAAGAATCTCAATGATAACAAAATGAATGAGGAACAACTCAACAAGGAAGAATGTCCCAATAATCAACACTTCAACCACAATGTGTTAATATCATTCACAACTACAAACTTAACAATGAGGGTATTCCCATGAAATGGCAACTTTTAATTAACATACATAACATAAGCTTAACAATGAAAGAGATAGCATGAAACAGCAACTACTACTAAATGCATGAGAATAACTCAAATCGAAAAGAATGGCATGTAACAACAATTGCTGATAAATGCACAGATAAGAGCAACCTTGACAATAGAGACTAGAACATGTAATGACAACTTCAATTTAGGTATGTAAGAATACGTTTGTCAAAAAAAGATAGAACAAATGATAAAAACTTCAATTAATCGCTTATGATTAACCTAAGAGTCTAAACCAGTCAATTTTCACATAAAAGCCCGTGTATACACTGGTCACCTCATGTACACATCTTCCATGATATTTCAAATAGTACAATCAAACTCAATTCTAAGGGGTAGTTCCCCAAATAAAGCTAGACAAGATACTTACCTCAAATAAGCTGAATCAATTCACTAATAAGCCCTTCCCGCACAAATCCGACTCCGGACGGCTCAAATCTAGCCAAAATAACTTAATATCATAAATAGAAGCCATAGGAAGCAATTCCGGATAATAAAGATTCAATCTTTAATGAAAATCAAAAACTCAACCCTGGGCTCGCACCTTGGAACCCGACCAAACTCATAAATTCCGAACACCCCTTCCGATACGAGTCCAACCATACCAAAATCATCTAATTCCGACCTTCAAATCCTCATTTTATACTTTAGGAAAGTTTTTACAAAAAATCTCAATTTTTACTTCGAATTCATATAAATTAGGTGTAATAATCAATGGGTAATCAATATTTATCAACAAAAGTGACTAAACTTCTTTTACATCCTCAATTATGGTGAAAAGCACTCCAAAATCGCCCTTAGCCGAGTTAAAAACTTTCAAAATGAGAAAACACCCAAACCCTTCGAAAATAAGAACCTGCCAGTGACTCTGCATATGCGGTCCCACAGGTGCAGCCAAATATCGCTTATGCGATCCCCCTTCAGCCTCCGACATTCCGCATCTGCAGAAAATTTTTCGCATCTACAAATCCGCTTCTGCGGACTCCCTACGCACCTGCGAACTCCCAAGCTCCTAGCAAGTCTGTATCTGCGGACCATTTAGCGCACCTGCGCATCCCCATCTACGGCTCTACATCCGCATCTACGACCCCTGCCTTGCCCAACCTTCCTCCCCTTCTGCGATACATCAGCCGCTTCTACGGCTTCGCACCTGCTGCCAATTCATCGCAGCTGCGAATGCACCGGTTATCAGAATACTTCAGCAATCTCCTAAGTCCAAACATGTTCTGTCAACCATCTGAAACACACCCGGGGCCCCCGAGACCCCATCCAAATATACCAACAAGTCCTAAAACACAATTAGAACTTACTCAAAGCCTCAAATCACATCCAACAACACCAAACCCACGAATTGCACATTAATTTAATCCTAATGAACTAACGAACTTTCAACTTCTAAAACTCATGCCGAACCATACCAAATCAACTCCGAATGACCTCAAATTTTACATGCAACTCCCAAATGATGCAACGGACCTATTTCAACTTTTGAAACCAAAATTAGAACCCGATATCAATAAAGTCAACTCTCGGACAAACTTCTCAACCTTCTAAACCTTCAACTTTCGCCAAAATGCACCAAATCAACCTACAGACCTCTAAATCAACATTCGGACATACGCCCAAGTCCAAAGTCACTATACAAAGCTATTGGAACTGTCAAAATCCTTTTCACAGTCGTCTACACACAAGTCAAACTCCGGTCAACTCATTCAACTTAAGTTTCCAACCTTGGGATTAAGTGTCCCAATTTACTCCAAAACTTTCCCGAAACAAATCCAAACACCCCGGCAAGTCACAAAACTTGAAATGAACATAGAAGAAGCAATAAATAGGGGAACGGGGATTTTATATCCAAAACAACCGGTCGGGTCGTTACATTCTCACCCTCTTAAAACCAACGTTCGTCCTCGAACGAGTATAGAGATATACCTGAAGTGCCAAAAAGATTAGGATATGGAATCTGCATGTCATGATCGGTCTCTCAAGTCGCCTCCTCGACCGGTTGACTTTTTCATTGAACCTTCACTGACACAATATTGTTTGATCTCAACTTCCAGACATGCCTGTCCAATATAGCCACCGACTCCTCAACATAAGTCAAATCATTATCCAATTAGACTGAGCTGAAATCTAACACATGAGACGGATCACCATAATACTTCCGGATCATGAAAATATGAAATACCGGGTAAACTACCGATAAGGTGGGTGGCAATGCAAGTTTCTATGTCACCTCACCAACTCTGTTATGGATGTCAAAAGGACTGATATACCTAGGTCTCAACTTGCCCTTCTTCCCAAATCTCATCACACCCTTCATGGGTGAAATTGTGAGCAAAACTTCTCTCCCACTATAAATGCTATGTCACGAGCCCTCCAATCAGTATAACTCTTTTATCTAGACTGTGTTGTATGAAGCCGATCTTGAATCAACTTGACTTTCTCCAAGGCATCCCGAACCAAATCAGTGCCCAATAACCTAGCTTCCCGCGGTCCAAACCAACCAACTGGAGAACGATAGCGCCTCCCATATAAGGCCTCATAAGGAGCCATCTGAATACTCGATTAGTAGCTGTTGTTATGGGGAGACTCTGCAAGTGGTAAGAACTGATCCTTGAACCCCCGAAATACATAACAGAGGCACATAGCATATCCTCCATGATCTGAATGGTGCGCTCGGACTGCCCGACCATTTGGGGGTGAAATGTTATGCTCAGCTCGACCTGTGTGCCTAATTCACGCTAAACAGCTCTCCAGAAATGCGATCTGAACTGGTGCCTCGATAAGAGATAATGGATATTGGCACACCATGCACACGAACAATCTCACGGATATATATCTAGGCCAGCTGCTCTAAAGAATAAGTAGTCACAACCGGAATGAAGTGTGCAGACTTGATCAGTCTATCCATAATAACCCATACTTCATCAAATTTCTTCAAGGCCCGTGGGAGTCCAATAACGAAATCCATGGTAATATGCTCCCACTTCCATTTTGGAATCTCAACTCTCTGACGCAAATCGCATGTCCTCTAATGTTTACTTCACCTATTGATAGTTCAAACACTGAGCCACATATTCTAATATATCATTCTTCATTATTCTCCACCAATAGTGTTTCCTTAAATCCTGATACATCTTAGAGGCACCCGGATGAATGGAATACCGCAGACTATGGGCCTTTTCAAGAATCAACTCACGTAACCCATCCACATTGGGCACACAAATCTAGCCCTGCATCCTCAACACCCCATCATCTCCAATAGAAACCTCATTGGCATCACCATGCCGCACCATGTCCTTAGGGACAAGCAAATAGGGATCATCATACTGACATGCTCTGATGCTCTCATAAAAAGGAAGACCGAGAAACCACGCAAGCAAGAACCCGGCTAGGCTCCGAAACATCCAACCTCACACTGATTGGCCAAAGCCTGAACATCCAATGCTAATGGTCTCTCCCCAACATGAATATATGCAAGGCTACCCATACTCTCTGCCTTCCTACTTAAGGCATCGGCCACCACATTGGACTTTCCGTGATGATATAAAATGGTGATATCATAGTCTTTCAATAGCTTTGACCACCTCCGCTGCCTCAAGTTTAGATCCTTTTGCTTAATTAAATGTTGTAGACTCTTATGATTTGTGAATACCTCACAAGACATGCCGTAGAGATCGTGCCTCCAAATCTTCGATGCGTGAACAATGGCAGCCAACTCTAAATCATAAATGGGGTAGTTCTTCTCATTGAGCTTCAACTAACGTGAAGCATAAGCAATCACCCTACCCTCTTGCATAAATACACATCCAATGCCAATCCGCGTAGCATCACAATAAACTGTATATGAACCGGATGTTGAAGGCAAAACTAGAACTGGAGTTGTAGTTAAGGCAATCTTTAGTTTCTGAAGCTGGTCGAATAGATCAACAATACGTTGTAGTGGATACTTGTTCTTGACTGTAACTTTGTTTAGCTTTCTATAATCGATGCACATCCTCATAGATCTGTCTTTCTTCTTCACAAATAGAACTGGAGCACCCCAAGGCGAGACACTCAGCTAGATGAAACCCTTATCAAGCAACTCCTAATGTTGTTCCTTTAATTCCTTCAAATCTACTGGTATCATACGATATGGTGGAATAAAAACGGGCTGAGTGCCCAGCACCAGGTCAATACCAAAATCGATGTCCCTATCTGGCCGCATGCCCGGTAGGTCTACTAGGAACACATCTGGAAAATCTCTCACTTCTAGAACTGACTCAACGGTAGGAGTATCAGCACTAACATCCCTCACAAATGCTAGATATGCTTCACACCTCTTCCCAACTATTCGATATGCCTTATAAGAGGACATAACCCGGCTAGAAATATAATCCAATGCACCCCTCTACTCCAACTACGGCAACCCTGGCATAGCCAATGTCACGGTCTTAGCGTGACAATCAAGAATAGCGTGATTGGGCGACAACCAATTCATGCCCAATATCACGTCAAAGTCCACCAAACTGAGTAGTAGGTCAACTCTAGTCTCATAACCACAAATAGTGACTAAACACGACGGATAAACACGGTCTACAAAAATTGAATCTCCCACAAGCTTGGACACATATATAGGAGAACTCAAAGAATCACGAGATATATCCAAATACGGAGTAAAGTAAGATGACACATATGAATAAGTGAAACTCGGATCAAATAAGACTGATGCATTCCTATGACAGACCGGAACAATACCAATGATGACCTCACCATCTGCGAGAGTATAGAAAGACAAAGACTCGGATTTGGAAATCAACAAATTCACATGACAAGGAATCAAAGAAGTGAATTTTTCCTAATAGTTCCATAGCCTTTCAAAGATAAGTACAGACGCCTCCGTACCGATCCACAAGACTCTACTAAACCTTCTTATGACTCGCAACTATGAACTTAGAGCTCTGATACCAACTTGCCATGATCCCAAATTCCTACATTAGGATGTCTTAATGGCGCCTAGTCTCTAAGATGAAGTAAGCCTAACATAATAAGATGTACGAATTTAACAGAATGTACGAATAAGATGTAAAATTAAACTGGTAAACTATCATAATAAAACCCAAAGTCAAATTCTCATCAGTAAGAGTCAAGGGAATGGACCCCTGACCTCGGATGTCCATATAAAGAACACGACGAGCGGTACAACAATCAAATAATTTCCAAAACTGGTAGAACTGAGTCATAACTCTAAGAAGTACACTAGAAACCTCAAAATACAAAAATGTTTGATGTGAAAATAAACAGTAGAAAACCCAGTAATAGAAGGTGACTATGAGGCCTGCAAGCGTCAAGTAGGTTTACGTTGAAGTCTCCGAGATATCCGAGTCCACTCACTAGTGTCTAGCACAAGCAGAAGTGCCTGGATCTGCACAACATATGCATAAGCATAGCAAGGGTACACCACAATGGTACCCAATAAGTATAAGCCTAACACCGATAGAGTAGTGACGAGGCCGAGTCAAGACACCTACCAGATATAGGAAACCTAAACAGAATATTAATATAATCTAATAACAGAAAGTAACAAATAATGACAAATAAGCAATTTTATCAAACCAGGCTAACAATGGAAATTAAGGCAATAAGGATAACAAAGAGGGAACATATAATTAAAAAAAACAACAATGATAAAATACAGTCAAAATACGAGTGGAATGAACTTAAGGAAAATATTGCAATAATCGTTCAAATCAATGAACCTTTCTAATTTAAAATGTACAACAAGAATCACACCGAGGTACCACACCTCATATTCCTATTTCATAAATCACACTCACAATCTTTCATATATCACCGCGTGAGCCTTGTATTTATTTAATTAAAAAATTTTCCAAAATAGCTACATGTGTTTTAGCCCCCTTATCTCACCGCGTGGCTTCAACTAATTCCTATAATAGTAACACGCGCATAAATTCCACCTTATCTCACCGCATACGTTTCAATACCCACCCTTATACCACCGCATATCTATCAATATCACAACACAATAATCAACTAGCACCACATATGGCCATATGCAACAACATTACCAAATTAACAATAATAATGTTACCACAACACATAGCTCACAACTCAACCACAATGTGTATAAGAATCTCAATAATAACAAAATGAATGAGGAGCAACTCAACAAGGAAGAATATCCCAATAATCAACACTTCAACCATAATGTGTTAATAGCTTTCACAACTACAACCTCAATAACTTAACAATGAAGGCATTCCCATGAACTGGCAACTTCCAATTTAAGTACATAACATAAGCTTAACAATGAAAGAGATAGCATGAAATAGCAACAACGACTAAACGCATGAGAATAATTCAACAATGGAACGAATGACATGTAACAACAACTGCTGATAAATGCACGCATAAGAGTAACCTCGATAATAGAGACTAAAACATGTAATGACAACTTCAATTTAGGCATGTAAGAATAAGTTTGACAACAAAAGATAGAACAAATGATAAAAACTTCAATTAATTCATTATAATTAACCTAGTAGTCTAAATCGGTCAATTTTCACATAAAAGCCCATGTACACACTCGTCACCTCATGTACACGTCTTTCACAATATTTCAAACAGTACAATCAAACTCATTCCTAAGGGGTAGTTCCCCCACACAAAGTTAGACAAGATACTTACCTCAAACAAGCTAAATTAATCCACTAATAAGCCTTTTTCGTGCAAATCCAACACTGGACGGCTCAAATCTAGTCAAAAAAATTTAATATCATAAATAGAAGCTATAGAAAGCAATTCCGAATAATAAAGATTTTTTTTTTTAACAAATTACCTCACTGCATTATACCACCGTACACTATTATCCCACCTCCAGAATGAGCATGATAACACACTAATACCACTGGATAGTGTTCTAACAGTGTACAGATTCTAATGCAGTAGAGCTGATTTTCATAAATATAATAATAGAAAGTACAATGATGGAGGGGGGCATCGACCTGACCTCCATATAGGGAAGGTGTACATCCTTGATCACCCACTTTTGGTGACCAACTGCACCTAGATAGCTAAGGTGAGTTAGATCTATAGTGATGTTAGACCTATAGTGATGTAATGGCTGTCGATCTTATAGCATGGATCGACAGTCATATATACAAAAAATAGTGAGTGTTGAATCTAGGTCAACTGTACAAAATTTAGATGTTCCTAATTCTATTAAAGGAGTGATTTGAAGTAGAGTCCATCTTATAAAATTGATTCTACTTCTAACAAAATACAAAAGTTTTCCAAAAAATGTGTTATATGACATAGGATAGTATTCTTCAATTTTGCTTTGACTATGACTAGGAAAGCAAGATTGAAGATTACTGGTATAGTGCATCCATGTAGTTGTGAAGTGGTGTGATGTTTCTTGCTTTTGATTCTGATTCTGCTCTTGCTGCTCTTCCAGATGTTCCAGTTGCTGCTGATGCTGACATTGATCATCGATGAAAGCTGCTTTGCTTCCAGATTTTCCGGTTGGTCAGGTGAGTATTCTGCTCTGTTTGTGTTGTTGTAACTTGAAGGCCGTCCTGTCAGACTCATTCTCAGAGGGAGATGCCTTATTGCGCAATGTATTGAGTCCTCCAAGATTTCTGCAAAACCAACAGAGAAATTATGGGAAAATAGAGGGGAGGGGGGGTGTTGCAGATGCATTAGCTGTGCCATCTTGCTGTCCATCATGTTGTTCCAGTTGCGCAATGCTAATTGCATTGTTTCCCTGTGTATTCTGCTGCTGATAGCCCTGTGTACCTGTAAATCTAGCATAGTAGTTACATGGGAATAGGGTCTCACATAACAATTTAAGCATTATCAGTGTCATGGTTAGTGTCATGGTTACTGGATAACATCTGTGATGGCCACCTGATTTGCTTAGATTTCCTGTGTCTAAAGGCCGGAATGTCTTGCATATCAAGACATATCTGTCCCCTTAGTTGAACAGATAATTCTTGTTGGTCATTGTAGTGGGTAGTAGTGTTCAGTTCATGACTCAATTTGGCAAGTGTGTCAGCTGGGCAGTTTGCTTCCCTCAAAACATGTGCACATTTGAAATCCTGGCATTGTCGAATCAGCTTGACTATGTCTGCTACTAGCATACTGATAGTCCAAGGTGGATTTGAGCTACCAGTTAGCCATTGTATCAGCAATTGTGAATCACTTTCCAAATGGATTTTTGTATATCCATTTCCAACACACCAGTGCATACCAATGTAGGCTGCCTCTGTTTCTGCTTGGTTATTGGTAACTTCTTCTAGTGGGCTTGCAATTGCATGGACAAGGTGTCCATGATGGTTCCTAACTATGATTCCTGCCCCTGCTTTCCCCGGATTTCCTAAGGCACTACCATCAGTGTTGATTTTCACATAACCTTGTGATGGCCTTTGCCAGATCACTTGATGTGTTTTAACTTTTCAATGACAGAGTATGTATCTATCCATTTTGGTGGCCAGTTTATGTTGGGGTATGATGTTCTAAGTAGAAGGAAGAGATCAGCTGTGATAGAATGCAGTGTTCTAGCCACAGAGGATGTTTTCCTTCCATACTTAGCTGAGCATCTATTCTTCCACAGGTTCCAACATATGATGATTGGTAAGGTATCTATGACTAGGATATGCACCTCATTTTCCTTTTTCAGGAGCCACCATTTCATTAAGTGCGTTTTCAGTGATTACCTATGGTCAAGGATACCTACTGGCCCGTTGAAGTATTTCCAGATAATTTTAGCAAAATGTCCACTGTGAAAAATATGCTCCACTGGTTCCACACCGGGTCGGATGCAACAAGCACATTTTGCGACAGTGGGGGGTCCAAATTTGGCCGTCCTATCATCAGTGGGAAGCTTATTTCTCAAAGCTCTCCACAAGGAAAACGACCATTTGAAAGGAATCTTTTTGTGCCATGTCATCTTGTTTGAAAAGAGGATCTGGTTTCTATCCCTTAGCGCTGACCATGCTGACGAGCAAGAGAACTCACCAGAAGTGGATGGTTGCCATATTGGTTTGTCTCTGAGGCAGGGATTATAATGTATCTTGGTTCGAAGGATGATGGGAATCATGGCCACAGGTGCCATTTGATTGAGTTTTTGAATGTCCCATTGTCCGTCACTCCAAAATTCTGAGACCCTGATATTACCTGGCCTGCCTCCTATTTGTCTGTAACCGGCTAAGTGTCCAATACCTAACCAGTTATCCCACCAGAAGCTGGCGTTTCCTGCATGCAATCTCCATTTGATATGAGAATCAGCAGTCTTTTGGTGATCATCATTCTTTTCCATGACTGCGATTGTCCAGAATGCCATTTTTTGGACAGGGGATGGGATCTTTGGCAGTATTTGGTGAGAAGAAACTCAGTCCACAGTGTGCGTTGGGTTCTGAAATTCCACCACTGTTTGTATTCCATGGATTTACAAATTTCAGTGATGGATCTCAAACCAATGCCCCTTTCTTCCTGTGGGTAAGTTAGTTTTTGCCATGATGCCCAGTGGTACGTATTCCTCTCCTTGTTCATCCCCCAGAATAAATTGGCGGCTAGTTTCTCAATTTGTTTAAGAACTGCCTTTGGGGGTGTGACAGCAGAGAGCAGGTGTATGGGCTATGAAGCTTTTCCTAATGACTTCCATTCTTGGCATTGTATTGAGGAATTTGCCTACCACTGTGTATTTGCATCTCTCTGCAAATTTGATCATGTAATCTTCTCTTTTGAATATGACAGCTGGTTTTCCTTGCTTTGTTGTAATGACCGGAGGGATGAATTGAATTGGTGTTATCTCAGCTTCATGTCGGGCTCTCAATCGAGTAACAAAGGATTGAGTGACAGTGGGAGGGGAAGGAGTTGGAGTAGCTTGTGTTTTGGCTTTGCTATTGTTGTTAGGAGGTGTATTTAGCTTGATGGTTGGGGCATAAGTTACTGGTATGACTGCAGGGGTGGCTTCTGGTTTCTTAGTGGCTGCTTTTATCACTTTTTTAGGGTGCTTTGGCTTGTCAAAATTTGATGACACTTTGGGAAGGGCATTTTGTGATCTATGGGGTTGTAGTGTAGTAGCATTGGTTTGTGTTATAACTGGTGTATGTTGTGTAGTAGCATTGGTCTGATGCATTATAATTGGTGTATGTAGTGTAGTAGCATTGGTTTGTGTTTGCTCACCCATCTGCTGGCCTGTTTTGGCGGGCATATCAAAGGCGACTTGTTTACTATGACTGGTGGAGGCAATAGAGTTAAGGTTCTGTGCTAGCCTGTTTTGCATCAGTGACGCAGCAATTCTGCTTATCTGTTGGCTGGAAAGCATCTGTGTACTTTGTGTTGGTACTGTATTGTTGATAAACTGCTCTTCATATGTGTGTTGCAACAGAGTTTGGTCTCGAATAGGTGGTTGCTCTTTGTTCTGCTTACTGTGGCTTGTGGACGCGTGAGAGTGGAGGTGAACTGGTGGCTGTGGCATCAGTGATTCAGCATT
>MCJB01001780.1:0-31455 GCA_002018475.1 Nicotiana obtusifolia
GCCGGATTCACTAAGGAGGTGACTTCTTCCGCAAGGCTTCCAAGAATGGAAGATAGTAACAACTTGTCTTGGCGGTACCAGGAGAGAAAAGCCGGATTGGGGGTGGAGGACCAGAAACCGGCAACAGTGGTGGCAGCCGTGGTTAGAGTAGTGGCCGGCGCTGGCGCCGGTTTCGTCCCGTCAATCCAACCAATGAGACCAAAACCATGAAGAAAGGTATCTACTTGCTTCTTCCACCCCATGTAGTTGGATCCATGGAGTTTTGCACCCGGGATCGTGACAAAGATGAGTGGTGTTTTAGGGTCATGAGGGTTGGGGAGGAATTGGGGGGGAACGGCGGCGTCAGCCATTGAAAAGGAGAAGAAGACAGCAGCGGCGCTAGGTGGAGGGGGGCGGCGGCGCTAGGTTTAGGGGTATGTAAGCCCTAGGATCAAGGCTCATAATGATACCATGTAAAATAATTATTTTTGGTAGAACAATTAATTTCATTCCACTAGATGTGTTTATATAATAATTACAAATGGAAGATAACATAAAATATAAAGAACTCTATTCTAAGTACATAACATAAAATATAAAGAACTCTACTCTAAGTGGACATCTAGTCTATAGATATTAGTGTAGAATTAGTAATCATATTTTTTGAAAATGAGGTAGTTTAGCAACTTAGTGGGCTCATTAGGATTAAAAGTGGATGTTATACTACTACTAACTACCAAGTACTAATTCATCTCTCAAACCAGCTATTCTTACACCAAGACCAAATTTTTGGTTTTCCTTAATTATTATACTATTAGATATTTAACTTTCTTAAATAAACGTGGAGAAGTTCAATGTCCCCAGCTGAAGCATCACGGAAGTCTAACATATTTTGACCGTTTATTTGAACATTGAAATGATTAAGTTTTCGAAATAAGACGTATATATTTGAAAATTATGTAAAAAGTATTATAAATTATAATAATTAATAATTCAAAAGTATTTAAAAGGCATACATATATAAAATCAATATTTTCTTCGTTTCAATTTATGTAAACTTATATTCTTTTTAGTCCGTGCTAAAAAAGATGATCACTTTTTGATATTTAAAAACAATTTACCTTTATGCAATGATTTATAGCCACACAAAATAAATGTGCCTCATCTTACACCGCAAGTTCAAAAATCTTCTCTTTTTTCTTAAACAGTCAAATGTGTTCACATCAATAGAAACGGAGGGAGTAACTCATTTAAGTTTCAAAATCTGAACACTATCACGTAAATTGGAACGGAGGGAGTAATTAAATCAACTTTATTAATCAAAAGTGTGAAAAAGAAAGCTATAGCTGCCACTATAAAAAAGGAACCACAAACTAGACTAGAATACTATGCCATTTATTTAAGAAAGTAGAAGCACACCTCCTACGGGAGGGTTCATTCTCTTCCTAAAGTCGACAGACCACAACTAGAACCCAAAGTATCTAATTAACTGCCTCCATCAACAAATAATGTAGGCAATATTTCTGGCAACACTCTCCACATCTATGCTTCTTTGTTCAAAGATCCTCTGATTTCATTCCATCTATATAGCATGATTATTCTCTGCATAAACCATCCGTGTTGTAGCCCTATTGCAAGGAATTTAGGTCTGGGAATCTTTTGAACCTGTAAAACATCACCACCACGTCCAATGTGGTGGCCCTGAATCAACTTGAAGCGGCAAGTCTGACCACCGGGTATCTTGTTATGTGTTCGAAATTCATCCCATCTTCTTGTTTTGATCCAATATGCACTATATCCACCCCCCACTCTCAGCTTCCTCCTCTTCAGCACCTGTCTTTCTCTTAATGATATTCAGTATTTACCAACACATTCTCATGCATCTATTGAACAATCAGTTAACAGTGCCTCAATATCTAACCAGCTAGTTTTTTTTGGTATATTAGGACACATTGATCAATGTACAATGATAAATAGTGTGCTTGTTTTTAAAGGCAGATTAAGGGACCTCACTTTTATAAGTAATATTCATGCCCGTTGATATACAAGTATCTAACTAGACTAAAAGATATACTCTTCTAAATTTAATACTACGCAAACTTTAACAGTAGAACAACAATTACTTCTATTCTCACTAATTAGTTATATGGCCTATACGAATCATTTATTTTCATTATGATCTATTTAATTAAATTAAGAGCCTGTTTGGCCAAGCTTCTGGGAAGTTAAAAGTATTTTGTTTCCTAAAAAAGTTGTAATGACCCAGTCGGTCGTTTTGAGTATTTTAGCCCTGTTCTCCTATTTATTACCTCCTCTATGTTATAATGTGATTATGTGACTTGGGGGGGAAGGGGGGGGTTGGTTTTGGTTTCGGGTGAGTTTCGGAGAGTAATGAGACACATCCTAAGTTGGAGGTTTAAGTTGAAAGAGTTGATCAGAGTTTGACTTTTATGTAGACGACTCCAGAATGGAGTTTTGACAGTTCAGATAGCTTCGTATGGTTGGACTTAGGAGCGTGTCCGGATATTGATTTGGAGGTCCCAAAGTCGTTTCGACTTGAATTGGAGAAAGTTAGAAAGTTGAAGGTTTGGAAGGTTGAGAAGTTTGACGGGGAGTTGACTTTATTGATATCTCGAATTTGAAAGTTGGAATAGGTTTGTTGTGTCATTTATGACTTGTGTGCAAAATTTACTGTGGCCGCAGTGCGACTCCACAGGTGCGAAGGAGCTGGTTGCAAATGTGGACTGGGCAAGTTTGGTCTGTAGTCGCGGAGTGGACATTGCCTGCAGGAGTGGGTGCCGCAGAAGCGCTCCTATGTCCATAGAAGCAAAAATGTAGATGCGCTTAGGGGGGGTCCGCAGATGCGAGATTTCAGGGGCCTAAGTGAGGGCCGCACCTGCGATGAAAATTCCGCAGGTGCGGCTGAGGGCTCGCAGAAGCGAGATCACTGGGCAGAAAAGGGTGAGTTCGAGGGTTTCATTCTTCATTTTTTGACCTAGAAAGGTCGATTTGTGGTTGAGGGATTTTCAAGGAAATCATGGGGGTAAGTGATTCTAACTCGGATTTAGCTATTGTACATGAATCCGTCGTTGTTTTTGTTATTTAATTAGTGTTTTGAGTCGAAAAATTTGAAAATAATTTGTGAAACTTCATAGACTATCTTTTGGGGATTTGAAGGTCAGTTTGAGATCGGAATTGAGTAATTTTTGTATGGTTGGACTCGTTATCGAATGGGTGTTCGGATTTTATAAGTTTAGTCGGATTCCGAGTCACAGGCTCAGGGTTGAGTTTTTGAGTTGACTTTTTATTTTTTCTTAAAGATTGCAACTTTGTTCTCCAGAATAATTTTCTATGGTTTGTATTTATAGTATGAAGTTATTTTGGATAGTTTCGAGCCGTTCGGAGTTGGATAAGCACGAAAAAGGCTTACTAGCGGATTGAGTTAGCGTATGTTGAGGTAAATGTCTTGCCTAACTTTGTGTGGGGGCATTACCCCTTAGGATTGGTGTTGTTTTGCTTTAAAACATGAATCCGGTGTACGTAAGGTAACGAGTGGGTACACGGGCCAAATATGGTAATTGACCAGTTAGAGTTATGTAAATTGTTTTCATGCCTTTAATTAAATTGTCATAACATGTTATTTTCATCATCGTTAATCTATTCTTACGTGATTTACTTGACATTATAAATACGTGTCTCATCTCTTATTTGTTATTTGCCTTTACATGCTTAGTGAAATTATTGTTCTCTCGTTTCTTTGTTAATTATTTAAATTTGAGGCAAGGTTGTAAATTATTGAAATACCATTCTTGTTGAGATATTCACTTTCAGTTGCTATAATCGAGACTCTTGTACATATTGTGATTCAGCCATGTGCTATTTATTGTGAAAACTTTATTGTTGTTGACTTCTTTTGGCAACAACCGATATTCACTTTCGGTTGCATAGTTTCCTTGGCATTCTTATTAGGCGTTTTCTTCCGTGATGTCTTAATTGCCTTAATTCCAGTGTAGCTATTCTTGTTATATTTCTTCATTGTATCATTTCCATTGTTTTCATTATTATACTGTACTTTACCTGTTCAGTTTCTTTATTTATTTTAGTAGGTGTCTTGACCTGACCTCGTCACTACTCTACCGAGGTTAGGCTTGATACTTATTGGGTACCATTGTGGTGTACTTATACTATGCACTGCACATCTTTTTGTGCAGATCCAGGTGCTTCATACTAGACTAGGCATCAGTGAGTCGAGCTTAGATCGGAGACTTCAAGGTATACCTACCGGCGTTCGCATGCCTCGGAGTCACCCTCTATCTAGTTTCTATTTCATTCTCCTTTTTCTAGATACTGTTATATAGGGATGTTGAGTATACTCGTGTAGAGCTTGTGTCTTGGTATCACCAGATTTGGGGTATTATATTCAGTTGTATTGTGGAGTCCTTTTTATGATAGCTATTGGTTTAAGTTGGAAGTTTTATTACTATTTCCATTAAATTCTTCATGTATGTTACGGTTACCTAGTCTTAGAGACTAGGTGCTATCATGACATCCTACGAAGGGAGATTGGGGTCATGACAAATTAGTATCTGAACTCTAGGTTCATATGTATTACGAGTCATAAGCTAGAGTCTCGCGGATCGGTATGGAGACAACTGTACTTATCTTCGAGAGGCTATGGAACTGTTAGAAAAACTTCACTTCTTTGATTCCTCATCGTGCGAATTTGTTGACTTGGAAATTCTGAATCTTTGTCTTTCTATTCTCTCACAGATGGTGAGGACACGCACAGCTGGATCTGACGATCAGACACCCGCGCCCCTTGCTAGAGCCGCGAGAGGCCGGGGCCGGGGCAGAGGCCGAGGAGGGGCACGTGGTATAGCTAGAGCACTTGCCTGAGCTGCGGCAGAGAAGACACTAGTAGCTCCAGTTGAGGGGCAGGCACCTAAGGCGCCTGTTGCCACCCCTGCACTTCGGGGACCCTCACCCAGTTCTTGAGCATGTTAGGTACTTTAGCTCAGTTGGGGTTGATTCCCCTTGCACTAGCCACATCTCAAGCTGGGGGAGGAGCACTGATTCCCGCTGCCCGTACCCAGAGCAACGGGTCCATGTTGAATAGGTCTTAGAGGTTATACCGGTGCAACTAGTTGTCCCAGTTCAGCTCGAGGTTAAGGCAGCAACATCTGAGGAGGAGCAGCTCAGACTCGAGAGGTGCAAGAAGTACTACCCCCAACTTTTAATGTCCTAGCTACAGAGGGTGCACATGGTTTTCTAGAGAAGTGTCATCGTATTCTCCATACCATGTGTATTATGGATATGCGCAAGGTTGCTTTTAATACATTTCACCTGCCGGGACCAGCGTATCAGTGGTGGGGGACTTATGAGGAGGGTAGCCCAGCTGAGGCATCTTTACTCACGTTGGCTCAGTTTTCAGAGATGTTCTTGAGAGAATTTGTTCCTCAGAGCCTTCAGGATGCATGGCGGGGAGTTTGAGCAGTTGCACTAGGGTGCTATGACTGTATCAGAGTATGCTGTCAGATTCAGTGAGTTGTCCAAACATGCACCTGCCTTGGTTTCCACAGTCAGAGAGCGAGTTCGTCGTTTATCGAGGGGCTCAATTATGGTATTAGATTCAGCATGACTCGAGAATTGGAGACAGATACTCCATATCAGCAAGTGTAGAGATCGCACGGAGATTGGAGGGTATGCGGGAGAGGGAGATGGAGGACAGGGAGGCCAAGAGGCCTCAAGATTCTAGCGGATATAATGGTGCCCTTATCCCAGTGATAGCTTGTCATGGTAGAGGCTATATGAGCCCTCCAGTTCATTAAGCACTTCCAGATTCTAGTGGTACTCCGGCTACTCCCATGCCTCAGGTTGCCCATTATACACCCACTGTCTAATGTACCTCCTGCACGGGGTGCTTTCAGCGGTCAGTCCAGCCGACCAGGCCAGAGCCAGTTTTAGCAGCCACGTCCTCCGAGAGCTTGTTTTGAGTATAGTGATACTCTTTATATGGTGAGGGACTGCCCCAAACTCAGGAGGGATGCACCTCCACCGACCACTCGGGCTCCACATATTCCACAGGGTCCCCAAACTTCTCAGGCTGTAGTTATTGCTCCAGTTGCCGCTTTTACCTGCACAGCCAGCTAGGGGTGGAGGTCAGGCAGGTAAGGGTCGCTCTAGAGGGGGAGGCTAAGCCAGATGTTATGCTTTTCCAGGTAGGATGGAGGCGGTTGCATTAGATACGGTTATCACAGGTATTGTTCCGGTTTGTCATAGAGATGCATCAGTCTTATTTGATCCAAGCTCCACTTATTCATATGTATCATCTTACTTTGCTCTGTATTTAGGTATATCTTGTGATTCTTTGAGTTCTCCTGTTTATGTGTCCATGCATGTGGGAGATTCTATTGTTGTTGATCGTGTGTATCGGTCGTGTTTTGTTATTATTTATGTTTTTGAGACCAGAGTTGATCTATTGTTGCTCAGTATGGTAGACTTTAATATTATTTTGGGCATGAACTGGTTGTCACACCTATCATGCTTGTCTTGATTTTCACGCCAAAAAGGTGACATTGGCTATGCAGGTTTACCGCGATTGGAGTGGAGGGGTACTTTGGATTATGTTCCTAGCAAGGTTGTGTCCTTCCTTAAGACACAACAGATGGTTGAGAAGGGATGTGATGCATATCTAGACCTTGTGAGAGATGTCAATATTGATACTCCTACCGTTGAGTCAGTTCTGGTAGTAAGAGACTATCCAAATGTATTTTCAGCAGATCTTCCGGGCATACCACCCGATAAGATATCGATTTTGGTATTGACTTGTTGCCGGGCACTCAGCCCATTCTATTCCACCATATCGTATGGCCCCAATGGAGTTGAAGGAGTTAAATGAGTAGTTGCAAGAGTTTCTGGACAAGGGTTTCATTCGGCCTAGCGTGTCACCTTGGGGTGGTCCAGTCTTGTTTGTGAAGAAGAAGGATGGTTCTATGCGTATGTGTATTGACTATCGGTAGTTGAACATGGTTACAGTGAAGAACAAGTATACAAATGCCACACATGATGACTTATTTGATCAGCTACAAGGTGACAGAGTGTTCTCCAAGATTGATTTTCGGTCAGGTTATCATCAGCTAAAGATTTGGGATTCAGATATTCCGAAAATTGCTTTTAGGACTCGGTATGGTCACTACGAGTTACTTGTGATGTCATTTGAGCTGACCAACGCCTCAGTAGCATTCATGCACCTGATAAACAATGTATTCCAGCCCTATCTTGATTCGTTCGTCATTATGTTGATTGACGACATCTTGGTGTACTCCTACAACAGGAAGGATCATGAGCAGCATTTGAGGATTGTGTTCCAGACCTTAAGAGAAAAGAAGTTGTATGAAAATTTTCAAAGTGTAATTTCTGGCTTGGTTCGACGGCGTTCGTGGGTCATGTGATGTCCAGTGATGGGATCAAAATAGACCCGAAGAAGATTGAAGCAGTGCAGAGTTCGCCCAGACGGTCTTCAACTACTGAGATCTGCAGTTTTCTTAGTTTGGCCAGGTATTACTGTCGTTTCGTAGAGGATTTCTCATATATTGCTGCACTTATTATTGACGGCCAATTTTGACCATCCCTTTTAAAATTAATTTATTTATACTTAATAATTTACAATAAATATTTTAAAAGTATTTTCTAGTAACAAATACTTATTTTTTACAAATTAATTAAGTATTAGTTTTTAAAATTAATCGCGTAGTATCAACATTATGTAATTACAAATATATTTATTATTTTAAGATTATTAAAATAATTCTTATATATGCATTATATAGGTTCTATAATTAACTTAACGAATTACTCTTTAGGTGAAATTCGAAATTAGTGTTGTAATTAACGAAAATAAGTGTTTTACAAATAGTTAATTAAAATAGCTAGTAGTATATATAGTAATTATAATATTTTCTACATTTATTGAAAATTATTAAGTTTATTTAAATTAAATTCAAAAAGGGATTAAAAGACAAAGGCTACAATTGCAATTCTCAAAAAGACAAAGTGGCTATTCCTTAAATTATTTTTAGCCCAATTAGCAAGCCCAGTCCGAAATATACCCAACCCAAACACTCCTCTCTTTCCACTATGGCGATACGTGCCTTTTCTTTTGCACCAATCGCTATGCGCCGTGTCACCTTCCCTCTCCACTCACAGAACAAACACAACCACATGTGAGCCGTTGGTTCATTTAATCAATGATTCACATTTAATCTCTGATTTTCTCTTAATTTTAAAGAGATCTCATCTCCACCGTCCAAAAATCTTTTAATCCAACGGCCACCAAAATTTCTCCTAAAATCCTAATTAAAACCAAATTATCAAGACCGTTGATCTTAAAGATCAATGGTCAAGGTTCTATCTCCTAACATTTAACCTAGAAATCAACTCCTATTACCCCAAAACCCTAATCATTTCTCATCTAGCTCTGCCGCCTTCATTCCCCTTTCTTTCTCTTTTCTCTCATCCCTTCAAACCCATCAATCAGGAAAACCTTGCACGAATCGGTGCAAGGTCACAAGACCTTCACCAAATTGTCCTTCCCTGCTTCTCCATCCCCAAATCCCGCTAATTTTTCCTTTTTGCTCTTCAAATATCAGAGATTAGATGTGGCCAGTAAGGTTAAAACCCCATTCTTTCATTATTTCAAATCAAACTTACAGATTCGTCTCCTTTGTCCCTAGGAGATGAAGCTAGTGAGTTCAGTTTCCATTCTCGTCGATTGAATTCAAAACCCCCAATTTGAAACGCTAGACCTAAATGAAGAAATTTCATTTCATCTGGTTTCTCCACTCGTTCTTCCAAATCGGAGCATGCATGTGCACGTTTCAGAGCTTCATCATTAATATTCTGTACCCAGAGGTCAAACGTAGTGACCTCTGGGTTTTTGGGATTTTTCCGATGGGTTTACCTTCAACGGTCAATTGCTCCCCACTCAGGAAAAAACTATTACCGATTATCCTTTGTCTCTGAGATTTTTCACTCGATTTTGCTATCATCATCGATCTTTCGTCACTTTCCACTACCGTTTTGAATGTGAAAGCCTTAAATGACACTATAAAAAGGGCCTTTAATGTTCTCATCTGACACATGACCTAACACTGAAAAACATCTATACAATTATCTAAGAGCAATCCTGAGATCCAAAAACCTAGGGTTCCTTATTGTTTTTCTTTTTCGTTTTTAAGTACTATCGCTGCTTCGAGCTTGACGCTTTTGGGGTCTTAATCAACTAAGAGAGGTCCTCGTTTGGTCTGCTACCCTCGAAAAGGTCATTACATTCCTAACTTCTCTCTTTAATCATCTTATCTAAACATTATGAATATGCTATTTGTCTTCTGTGAACTATAGTTGTTTATGATGCTTGTAACTAGTATGTGAATGTTTATGTTCTATTTATGATAGTATACTGTCTACTTGTGATCACTTGTCATGTCTCTTGAGTCTTTAATTGATGATTGATCAAGTTATTATGTGATTCCTAATGGTTCTCATTTTTGAGTTCAAACATTCTGCATGTTTAAGCTGTAATGTTCCTTGAATGACTGCCCATGTTTACCTGAACTTCATAGTCTTTCACCGATGATTCTACTTTGATCTTCACCTTTGCCTACTATTTTCCCTGTGTTTTGTTTGTCTGGTGATCGAGTTTATGATTTAATAATCCCAACTGGGATAAACTTGAAAGTTCATAATTTCATAGCATGAAAATCTGAGTGTTTAAATGCTTTCCTTCTCTACTGTATCTGCTAACTCAGAAGACAACTTCTGGGCTATCACCATGGTATTCACATGATTATATCTAACTGTTGTTTTCATTTGCATGAAACAATCTTATTTGAGTTAAATTGTCTTCTTTTCATGAGTACCAAGAGTTCTACTATATGTATTCTTTTAAGATTAAATTATCCTCTTCTTCATAGAACAAGTCATGATCATGTTTTGTTATAGTCGACTAGTAATTGCTGTTAGCTGAACTTAGTTGTCTCATGATGAGGTAAAACATTCAGTTACATGCTTAATTCAAAATCTATTTGGTGTAGTGCTTTTCTGTTGCTAAATTTCTTTTAAGCTATTGTTGACTTTGTAAAGCTTATATTTAGTTGTCAATAAGGTATCTTCCATAAAGTAGAACCCATTCATTCTTGTTATAGTCCAAATGATAATTTTTAACGCTAAGTATGATTACTTCACATCTAGATACTAATTTAGACTATATACCTGAATTGAACTTGTCTTGGTATAACATTCTCTCTATTTGTAACCCCTCTCCTTTCATGACATGTTTAACTTGATTTTGTAATATGCAAGGGTCCCCTATCTATATGAAATCACAACCTCACTTGAAGTGTCTGTGTATAACTGACTGAATACTATATGATCCTTGTTTGACTCTATGATTCTATGTTCTTGTCTAAAATTGTACTTAGTCCTTTCCTCATTGCAAACTTGAACTGAACCTGATCTCTAAATCTTATGGAAAGATCTTTGATGATACTATCTGAACATGATGGTTTATTTAAGGTTAATACTGTTATGAATATGACCCTGTTGAGCCGTTACGGATTCCATGTTCCAATCTGTGAACTTGCAGTCATGTTGAGAGTTTAATCCTGTTTCTAATATTTTGATAACTTCTGTAAAAATGGTTAGTCATAAATGTTTTGACTGAATATTTACTGATGTCTTTTAAAGTTCCAAGTAGTGTCACTGGTTCATGCATATACTAGTGGTAAGACCCAAGCTAATCAATCTGTAATTAGTCTATCATAGTAGAAATATTTACATATTCTAGGTTGCTGCACACCTGAATTCTGTACTCCTTGCCTTTCCTTTGAATGTATTTCCCTAGTGTTGGACATTTAACATTATGTTATGACGTTTCCACTTCTCTCCTATGTGTGCTCGAATCTTGGCCTTTAGATTTACCTGATATGTGTATTGTTCATCTGGCATCGAATATAGTCTGTGTGCCCTATGTTATTCTGTTAGAAGGGAGAGTACACTTTCGTGGAAAGGGATACTATAGTATTTAGTTACCTTGAGTCCCTTGGGAACGTTGAAGTGTCGGAAAATTCAAAAGGGGGCATCGACCTTGAGTAAAACTCCCTCCTTAGCCCTTAATTCATTAACATTTGTGGTTCCTTAGGGTTTTAGTATTTAATGACAACGAAAAATTTTCAATGTAAATTATTTGCTATGTATAACTACCACATTAGTATATTTCTCATAGCGTTAGACTACTGATATTTTTATATATATATTTGGCTCCAGTCGTCTGTTTATATATGTTTCATACATGGTCAAATATGCTGAATCTGTGGAGCATGTGTCTAATGATTTTCTTTCTTTTGGACATGTACACCTATTTGAGCCGGCTGAGGCCCAATCCCAGCCTTGTCACATTTTTTGAGAGTCCAACATCAGCCGTAGCTGCATCTCTTTGCTGTTGGGCCTGCCTTCTTGAGGCCCAATTACCAGAGTCCAGTCCCTTTTGGACATGTACACCTATTTGAGCCTGCTGAGGCCCAATCCCAGCCTTGTCACATTTTTGGAGAGTCCAACATCAGCCGTAGCTGCATCTCTTTGCTGCTGGGCTGCCTTCTTGAGGCCCAATTACCAGAGTCCAGTCCCTTTTCCCTCAATTCCGTTGTTGCTATTTATTGCTTCCTTAATCTAGTTTATTGCTTCATTACTTTTTATCTACTGCTTTGTTGCTTTGTCGCATTTTTGTTGTCATGTATTTAACACTCATATATTAGATCATATATTTTATCTTCACGCTTTAATATCATATGAAACGTAGGCAAGCTTTAAATAATATATGGCTTAAAAGGAACTAGTTAGTAATTAATCCTCATTTCGCCAATTATAATTTACTTATATCATTACTATGTTCTCGCTCACTTTCCTTTTATGAAAATATTTTTGAAGCCCATAAATTAGTGCAAATAGCAGCCTATTTTCAAAAGGAAATCAGAATTGAATCACAAGCTCTACTATCACGAGGCAAATCAGAAGTTTTCGCAAAAAATGAGGATATGTCGCCTTTAAAGATTCTTTTCAACAAAAATGATCTTTCTTTAAATCTTCAAATCAAACATCCTTTAGAATTACATGAACACCTATCCCCTAAATTAACTGTTTTCATAACTTAACCTCTTTTCACAAGCTTTATAAAATATAGACCATTTACATACATATTTGAAAACTCTTTCAACATATCTTTAAACTCCTTTATAGATTCACATCCCTCTTATGTCTCACATCCTTTTTTATACTCCTCCTTAGATATACAGTAAGCTGTACTCTTTAATAGTAATTAAACATAATACAAATAACTGATCCCTTAAAATTAGTTTAAGTCCTATGGAGCTACCTCGAGTAGATTTTAAGGGGTGCCTAATACCTTTCCTTAGAAGAACAAGAACCCTTACCCATAATCTCACTGGTTAGCAGACCAATAAAAATTATGACTTAGTAATTAAATAGGTACCCTAGTATACCTTTAAATATTAGGTGGCGACTCTCTTTTATCTACAGCAGAGAAACTACATGTTGAATCTTGTTTTATGCAAAATAGGTTGCAATAAAATGGCGACTGCGCTGGGGACTTTCACTTTGGTTCTGACCTTAGCAGAATTAGGCTAATTTGGCGTCTAGATTTATTTGTACATTGCTTTGATTGTAGATAAAATTGCAATTACGTGCTTACCTGCTTTATTTTCTCTTTATGCTTATTTCTGATACACCCTTGTCTGTCACCACTTTACGTACACTGCCATCACATTTCTTCCTATCGAGTCTTGGCCATACACTATCACACACAATGGCATGCGACGGTTGTCTTCTACACCCTTCCAAACCTTTATTCAAAACTCTCTAGTTTCAGATAATGGCTTTGTCGACATAACTTCTCGCAGCCTTCAATCCAACTCAAAAGTAGGAAACACTCTACTCTAGTAAAATAGGTCATACTGTATAAACCTTAGGTGAGTCAGTCCTTGGCACCGATGCACAATTAGGAAAGCCAAATGCACAATTAGCACCCAAAACGACATGACTTCTGTGAAAAGACAAATAAACCTGACAATACACTAAAGATTCGAAGCAAACACTTATCCAAATATATTTCTTTCACCCACCTCAGATAAAGGAAATCAACTGAAACATACCTGAGATCAGCATGGTAATGGGAGCACCACATAAACTTAAATAATGGTGGAAGAATATTCGTCGGGAACACGGAGATGAGGTTCGAACACACCTAGGGGCATTAACCGCATTGCTGAATATCTGAGCAGACATGGTGCTTACTCGCCTATTGATAGAATTCTGGGATCCAGCTAAGGTGGTGTTCAAATTTGTCGATTGTGAGTTAGTACCGACATTGGAAGAAGTCACAAGTTTCACAGTGCTGCCATTCAATGGAAGGAAGCCAGTATCGCCAGTTACTATTCCTGGTTACCTGTTCTTGGATGCCTTAGGGCTGGCCAATATTAGGAGTCTCAGAACTATCGAGGACGGATGGGTGAGCCTCGACTAGCTGTTCGATAAGTTTGTGCACCATGAAAGCTATGAATGGTATTCAGGGGAGTTTCAATGTGACCAAGCGATGTAGGAGAGTCTCAGGCCTATCACTTTCTCATTAGCACTATTGGGACTATTGGTCTTCCCGCAGCAAATGGGTCGTATCAATATCAGCTTGTTACCTGTGGTTCTGGCGACCTTTCGTGGCAATCTTCAAGCTACTTTGGTGCCGATGGTGTGAGATGCTGAGGGATTTGTCCGCATGTGCACGAGTGTATGGTTTCTTTAAAGGTTGTAACTTGCTGCTTCAGATCTAGGCTACCGAACATTTCTTCCAGCGAGAGGCTACCATCGACTACTTCGTGGGTGTCAACAATATGATTCGCAACCACAATCAAAGAATGAGACATTGGGTCTCCCCACATGGGTAAGAAGAGTGAGGGAAATGCTGACCAACCTGAGCGGGGAATGGATCAATTGGAAGCTATCCTGGTTAGGTGGAAGGGCAATCTTGAGAACTCCTTAGAAATACTTCATTGAGCTGATTAAAATTGAAGGTATTCAACTGTACTCGCCCCTGCAGGTCCTCAGACAATTCAAGATGATCCAAGATTAGCCTCTGTGGACAAGGACAACGTTAAACGTGGATGAGTACAATGGGCAGATTCCAATTCCCTGGATAAGAAGGTTCCAAGAAGAGTGGAACGACCTGGTCACAATGCCTATGGGTAAAAACTCGTGGTCTACTCTTGAGTATTACGTCTAGATCAACGAAGAAGAAGAACTGGCCTGGCCAAGCAAAGAGGGTATAGCCTGGTTAGAGGACGCGGTGGCTGCATTGCAAATTTACCATGAGATTCTGCCACATTACCTTGTGACCACTTCAATGCACTGTCAAGTAGTCCTAGGATCCATTGACCACATGTTCCACCTGCCGAAGATGATGATCGGGTAGTGGAATGCATCTAAATAGAGTCTAGCACAGAGCCAGAAGAAGATCCGGAGGAGAAGTCAGAGTTCAACAATGACGAGGAGGAGTTTGAGGAAGATCCGGAGGAGGAACCAGAAGAAGAGGAGGATATGGGAAACGACTCAGGGGATGGTTATTAGAGTTGGCTGATTCCCTTTTCTTTCCCCCTTTGTAACTTTATCCCCAATTCTCTCTTTACTTTTCAAAAGGGTAAGTTGTCCAAGCCCATGCAGTTCTATGAAATAGTGATGTAATCTTTGTTCTCACATGTATCAGTCTAAGTTATCAATAAAAATAAATTGCTTCGGATCTAAATATGTCAAGTCTAAATGTTTGTCAAATATCTGCGAATTAGGCCTACCTCTGGCAATGAGGGGTCCCTGCGAATTCTAGCACATACGCTAGCTGTAATGCACAAATTAATTGCTCTATGTGTTTCCCTGCTTATATGAATAAAGAAACTGACTCTTGTTCCTTTTTCTTTTCTTTCCTTTTATTTTTCTTTTGATTTATTATTATCCCCGAAAAGAAAGAAAGTTGGTTTGTGTCGACCAAAACTGGCTGAACCACCATATAATCTAAGGTCAACAGGAAAGATGTCAGCCGCAGAAGACCCAACTGAACATGCTCTAGTCATAGCCTACAGCCCAGGGCGATCAGAGAAAAAAGACGACACCAGAAATGATAAACACATGGCCAGGATGGCCTAGGAAATGGAATCTCTAAGGGAGAAGGTACATCATATTAGGGAACTAGCGCACTTGACACTTCCTCAACCACCTCGATTCCCCTTTTTGGATTCACTCCCTGACCACTTTCCGTCCACATCACGCCAAAACAAAAACACCCCAACTTCGGCTCCTACCACTCAAGTTATACCTCCGGTGACCCCGGCTAACCCACCGAATCCCCCCATCCACACTCCCTACATACCACAGTATGTTCAGACATCACAAAACTCGCCTATTACTACCAATGCAACTCATACCTATGGCATATGCCGCCGCCTATGAGCGGTACGTTCCCCCTGTATATTCCATTTCTGAACCTACCTTTACAACACCTGTCACGGTCAGAATTCCTTATGAGATTGACCAATACACCGAGATGGGGAGAGAATCCAGGCGTAAGGAAGAAAAGTCAGTATTTGAGCAGTTATACATGTTGAGAAAGAAAATGAAGAGCCTACAAGTTGCCCGAAGAAGCAAAATTTTGGACTGCGTTCATCCGAATGTGGATATTCCAGCAGGGTATAAACCTTCAAAGTTCGATATCTTCGATGAGACGGGTGATCCTCATGCACATTTGAGGGCATAATGTTACAAGTTAATCGGAGTGGGGAGGAACGAGAAGCTAATGATGAAGTTATTTATAAGAAGTTTGACGGGAGAAGCACTCACCTGGTATACTCGATAGGATCCACAAAATTGGAGAACTTGGCAAGATACGGCGGAGGACTTCATGAATCGTTTTCGATTCAACACAGAGATCACTCCCGATCGGTTCGCACTAGTGAACCTGCATAAAAAACATCTAAGTCATTCCAAGAATATGCATGTTGGTGGAGGTCAGAGGCCATCAGGGCGCAATTTCCACTGGACGATAGTGAATTAACCAAGTATTTCATCAGAATCTAGGAAGGGATGTACTTCAAAAAGAAGATGGGAATGATGGAATAGAAATTCCTCGAGCTGGTCAAGATGGGAGATTTCTTAGAAGAAGGCATAAAATCGGGTAAAGTACAATCCATGGCAGCACTGCAAGTAGCCAACAAGGCCATCCAATCAGGGTCAATCGGTAGCGGAAAGAAGAAGAAAGAGGAGGTCTCAACAATCGTCCATTACTATCAACCCAACTCACATCACGGAAGCACTTCTTATTCCCCAAACTACCATTCACCACCACCCACTTAGGCTCCAGTGTATAACACCCAGCCATATTACCACCCTCAACCACAATACAACCTTTCTCGAGCAAACAACAACCAAAACCCACAACTACCATATACTCCTGTCCAAACTATTACTCACCAAAACCGACCTGCTTATGCACCACGCCCCTCGTCCAAACTTTGAAGAAAAGGGTCCTAGAACTTATACCCCGATTGCTAAGCCTCTGGCTCAATTGTTCGAGAGATTGAGAAGAGCAGGATTGATAAATGCAGTTGAAGGGAGGGTTCCTGAATACCCCTCCAAGTATTTTGATTCCACTAAAAGATGCGTGTACCATTCCAATGTACCTGGGCATGATACTGAAGATTGTTTTAAGTTGAAAAATGAGATTGAAACACTGATCAAGAGTGGATCCATTCAGTGCACTCCGGCACCACTCAATGTGAATCACAATCCGCTGCCAAATCACCGAAACCGGGGAATTAACATGATCATGTTAGACGAATAGTATGAACTAAAGGGAACAATTATCACTATAGGAAATGCAGAAGCTGCCAGGATCCCTCCTCAAAGAGCTCCAATGATTACAGTACAAGTGAGGCCTACAGTGACTGTTCAAACCTATCAGCGACAACGTGCCATTTCTACGAGAGACGAAGAAACTCGGGAGTACAAAAGCGTCCCATGGAAGTACCAGTAGAAGGGCAAGGTCAAAATGATAGACTCTGCCATAGTCCATGGTATGAATAGGTCCGGGAGATTGAAGATGTCAATCGAGGAAACTTGAGAAGAGAACAAATTCCAAGAAGGAACATAACAAACCCAGAAGCCGTCGAGTTTTGGAAGAGAATGTCAAGCAAATAGTATTCTATGGAGGAGCAGGCATAGAAAACTCCAACACAGATATCAATCATGGATCTATTAATCAGTTTCGAAAGTCATAAGGACACCCTATTAAAAGTACTAAGTGGGGTGAGTTTAGCAAGTAACACCACTAGTGAAGTGCTAGCCGCGATAACTGGGAAAATGGCCGAAGCAAACATGATCTCTTTTAGAAGAGACTAAGTTCCTGTCGAAGGCGCAAGTCACAACAAGGTTCTTCACATCACTGTTAAATGTGGGAGTTGGTCGATGGAGGGTCAGGAGTCAACATTTGTCCACTCTCCACCCTATGGGAGTTGGGAATTCATTTGAGCGAAGTCAAGGAAAGCTACGTAAGGGTGAGAGCTTTGATGGTTCGCAAAAGGATGTTATTGGAGAAATTTATTTAGCCTTGCAGATCGGGCCAGTCAAATTCCCCATATTGTTTCAAGTGATAGATATCTCCTCTTCCTACAACTTACTGGTAGGCAGGCCCCGGATACATATGACAGGGGCCATGCTATCCACTTTGCACCAATGCATGAAATTTGAGTGGGGATGTCAGGAGATCGTGATTCATGGAGAGTGGTGTCACTCTGCTTATGTGGAGTATGCTGTTCCATTCATTGAAGGGCTAGACGGAGTTGCTTTCCATGTAGTGAAAATCATGCAGACTACCGAGATGGAAAAGACTGAACAAAACTTTGGAATGCAGTCGATGTATAGATCCAAGATGGCTATGAGGGAGTTGATGAAATATTGATACAGGCCAAGAACAGGGCTGGGAGCCAAGTCGGACGGAATCATAGAGCCAATTGAACATAATGGGTATAAAGGAAGGGCTGGCATAGGATATCAGCCTCCGGAAGGGATAGCTCCTACCGTTAGCTCTGGGAAAAAGGTTTTTGTGCCAGAGCATGTTGCAAGTTCGGGACAGAGTTCAACACCCGAAGATGATATCATTGATGGGATGGAAATCTGTTTGTGAATATGATTGAAGAACGCTGTGAAGGGACTGACATCAAGACACCGACTATCAGGAATGCCGAACCAGCGGAAGAGCTGCAAAATTGGACCGCCAGTCCATCTTTGGTTCGCCTGTAGTCTTGGTAGTATGGAGCTGTAAAAGTTTTCTTTTGAAAAGCGCACGGTCAATTGAGGCCTGCACTGTGTCTGTGCCTTTTTGTCATTTGCCTCTTTTGAACGATTAAGGCGTTCCTCTTTTGATGAAATAAAAGGAGCAATTTCTCAAATATTGTAACTTTATATACCACTTTATTTATACTTAGATTTTCTTTTTAGTAATCAAACTCCCAAAAACCTGCGTTCTGCAATTGTGACATGTAACAAAATTGTTGAGCGCAACGACCTAGATTATGAGGAGTATGACGAGAGCATGATGCTCGACAATCTCCTGCAGGAGATCGAGCATTTGGAGAGTCAAAAAATGCCCTATCTCGAGGAAACGGAAGTGGTCAATCTTGGAAGTGAAGAAGATGTAAAATAAACCAGAATCAACATTCACCTAAAAGCCGAGCAGAAGGGAAAACTGATTGAGCTCCTCCGACAGTACATCAATGTGTTCGCATGGTCCTATGATGACATGTCGGGATTAATTATTGACATTGTCTCGCATCGGCTGCCTACCAATCCTACCAGACCGCCGAAGCAAAAACCCAGAAAATTCAAACCTGATTTAAGTCTAAGGATAAAGGAAGAAGTGACCAAATAGATAGACACGAATATGGTGAGGGTCACCAATTATCTAAATATCGTCCTAGTACCCAAGAAAGATAGAAAGATCAGAATATGTGTGGACTACCGAGATCTCAACAAAGCTAGTCCAAAGGATGATTTCCCTCTGCCAAATATCCACATCCTCATCAAAAATTGTGGGAAGCATGAACTGCAGTAATTTGTGGATTGTTTCGCTGGGTATTACCAAATCTTGATGCACGAGGAAGAGGTAGAGAATAAGGCCTTCACCACACCTTGGGAAGTTTATTGTTATAGAAGCATGCCGTTCGATCTCAAGAACACCGGGGCCACCTACACGAGGGCCATGACGACCCTCTTCACGAAATGATTCATAAAGAGATCGAAGTGTATGTGGATGACGTCATCAGAAAGTCTCGGAAGAGCTCGGAACACTTGGACCACTTGAGGAAATTTTTCGAGCGCCTGTGAAGGTACAGTTTGAAGTTAAACCCAACAAAGTGCACGTTCAGAGCCCCCGCTGGAAAGCTATTGGGCTTCATTGTAAGCAGGAATGGGATAGAACTGGACACATCAAAAATCAAGGCCATTCAGGAATTACTGCTACTGAAGAGTAAGAAAGATGTCATGAGTTTCCTGGGTAGATTGAATTACATCAGTTGTTTCATAGCTCAGTCCACGGTAATCTGTGAACCCATCAAACTGTTGAAGAAAGATGCTGCCACAAAATGGATAGAAGAGTGCCAGAAGGCCTTTGATAGAATCAAGGAGTATCTCTCAAACCCACCAGTGCTGGTTACCCCTGAACCAGGGAAGCCATTGTTGCTCTACTTGTCAGTCTTGGATAACGCCTTCGGCTGTGTGTTGGGACAACATGATGAAATTGGGAGAAAGGAGCAGGCTATCCACTACTTAAATAAGAAGTTCACGCCATGCGAGGCTAAGTATACTCTGATAGAATGCACTTGTTGTGCCCTAAATTGGACTGCTTAGAACTAAGGCATTACAAGTCAGCATACACTACACATCCGATATCTCGGCTCGACCCGCTCAAGTACACTTCCAGAAGCCGATGCCTACCAGAAATCTGGCTAAATTTAGGGCAGTTCTAATTCAGGAATCTGGACAGCATTATCCAGCATCGGCAAAGATAAGATTCCCTTATACCAATAATATGGCTGAACACGAAGCATGCAACCTTGGGATCAGAATGGCAGTCAACATGAACATCAAAGAACTTTTGGTCATAGGAGATTTTGATTTGTTGATACACCAAGTCCTAGGGGAATGATCCACCAAGAATGTCAAGATACTACCATACCTGCATCGTGTGAAAGAGCTATGCAAGAAGTTCACAAATATTGAGTTCAAGCACGTCCCCAGGATTCAGAACGAGTTCACCGACACCCTTGCAACCCTATCATCTATGATTCAGCATCCAGACAAGAACTACATCGACCCTATCGAGGTAGAGATCATGGATCAACATGCTTATTGCTTCTATGTAGATGAAGAACCAGATGGTAAACCATGGTATCACGACATCAAGAAATTACTTACGACCAGAGAATACCCGGAGGATGCTACTATCAAAAGCGAGCCCTCAGGAGGCTAACAAACCACTTTTTCCTCAATGGGGAGGTCCTGTACAGGAGGACCCCAGATTTAGGTTTGTTGATGTGTGTAGATGCCGCTGAGGCAACTAGACTATTGGAGGAAATAGATGCAGGAACGTGGGGACCCCACATGAACAGGTTCTATTAGCCAAGAAGATTTTGAGAGGTGAATACTTTTGGATGACTATGGAAAGCGACAATATCCGCTACGTGCAGAAGTTTCACAATGCCAGATGCACAGGGATTTCATCTGGGTTTCGCCGAATGAGTTAAACATAATGGGTTCACCTTGGTTGTTCGCAACTTGGGGCATGGACGTGATTGGACCTATAGAGCCTGCCGCATCAAATGGACATCGTTTCATTTTGGTAGCTATCAACTATTTCACCAAATAGGTTGAGGCATCTACTTACAAAGCCGTCACGAAGAAGGTAGTTGCAGATTTTGTCCGAAACAAACATCGTCTGCATAATTGGGATACCGGAATCTATCATCACTGACAATGCTGCTAACCTCAATAGCGACCTCATGAGAGAAATCTGCGAGAAGTTCAAAATTGCCCATCATAATTCCACAGCCTACAGACCACAAATGAATAAGGCTGTCGAGGCAACAAACAAGAATATCAAGAGAATTATACAGAATATGGTGGACCACCACAGAAAATGGCACGAGAAACTACCTATCGCTTTACTGGGTTATCGGACTACTGATGAGTGGTGATTTTACCATTTATTTTATTCTTTTTTTTGTTTGGTTTTTGTGACCTTTAATTATAAATGAGGTGATTTATGGTATGCATTGCTAAATTTTCAGGTAAATAAAGTCTCGAAGAGAATTGAAATTAAATGAAGTGGATTCGTGCAAAAAGAGTGAAAGAAGAGCAAAAGTTTCCAATGGAATCGCCTCTGCGCAGAACCATCCGCATCTGCGAGAAAAAGTGCGCATTTGCAGAAGAAGATATGCGAGGTAGGCATCGCATCTACGATTGATGAGCCGCTTCTGCGGATGCGCTTCTGCGCTTGGAGTCCGCTTCTGCGGATGCGCTTCTGTGACCACTTGTCTGCTTTTGCGGAGTAACTATTTTCCACCAAATATCGCATCTGCATGCAGAAATTCCATATCTGCAGAGTCACACATGCGATGATTGTTCTGCAGGTGTGGCCAATGGGCTTTACACCTGGGCAGGATTGACAATTCGCATTTTCTCCATTCCAAACCCATAAATACACAACCTAGCTTATTGGAAATGTATCTTTCACAGATCTTTGGCCGATATTTGAATTATTTTGGAGTCTCTTGACTAGAGAAGACAAGTTTTGGAGCTAGGGTTCTTGCACACACGCTTGGGTCTTGAAGATTTGAAGCTTTTGCTTGAGAATTTCTTACCCATTTATGTTCATTTTCTTGATTTGTATTGAATATCTAAGTGTGTAGTATTTTTTCCAACACTTGAATCTTGTTTATGGGAATATTCATATTTAGAGTGTGGATTAAATATCTTGTTGTGCTTATGTATTGAACGATTTTGATCTATTATGAAGTGAGTTATTATATCTTTAATTATTCTTGTTCTTTAATGTTTCCAAAGGGATTAGCTAACCCTAGGACTCGCCCATTAACTTTGAATTGATTTTGGAAAATATAATTTGGGGTTGGGAAAGATTAATTAACAAGAATTTGAGGCGTTAATTCTCACTTTATAGATTCTACCTAGGGATATGATTGAACTACTTGTACCCATATTCAGGTATGCTTAATATCATAATTGTTTTAGAGATAATTCAACAAGTCTTGAGAAGAAGATAATATAGAATTATTACCCGAGGCTAATTAACATAAACTCGCTCATATTTGTAAAATCGTAAAATACATTGGATTATTACCTGAGTGTAATTCCCATTGCATTCGTGCTTGTAGCCATTGGTCATTTTACTTACTTTCTAGGTTAGTTTATATTTTTGCAGTCAGACATAAATACTTTCTCAAAACCCTTTTAAGTGTTTGGCTTAGCATAATAAGTGATAATTCTCTTACAAGCCTAATCGCCTACATATTGTTCTATGTGGGATTCGACCCCGACTCATAGTTGAAAAATTATATTGCATGAGACCGTGTCCATTTACTTTTTAGTAGTGGATTTGGACGTCATCAAAATTGACGCCGTTGTCGGGAAATGAATTTGGCGTATTTAGGTTGTTTGAGAAATAAGCGTACGTGCTTTGGTCCATACTTGTGAATATTTGTGTAATTATTTTGTTATCTTTGTTTATCTTCTTGATTGTTTTCTTGTTTATTTTTTTAATTTTAAAAAATGGCATCATGTAATGAAAATTGGTCGGATGGTAGTTGTTCAAAATTTGAAAACCCTTGTCCTTATTGTGAGGACCTCGCTCATGGCAAAAGTGTTTAAATTCTCCGGGGGACGGATTGTGCGCACAATATCAAACCCATGAGTGGAGTATATGTGATATGTGTGGTGGTCAAAATGACCATTGGGATAATTGTGCTTATTTGTCCTTCCCTTCCCGAACCGCCGCTATGATGATTCTACTTTTTGTGATGATAATTATAGGGATATGGAAGTGGAAGAAAATGAGCACGGTCAAAATGGAGAGGTCAAGCTCATGATAGAATGACTACTTGAAGAAGGAAATAAAGAGCAAAATGTCTTGGAGGAGCTTTTGAAAAATAGTCTCCAAAATGATTTGGCGCTTGAAAGGTTGAACTCACAAATGGGAGAAATGCTTGAAGCTTTAGAGGTCCAGAAGGCCTCCGAAGTGAATGATAGCCAAGAAGCTTCCTTAGAGGTTGAAGTCAAAAATCCTTCTTTGGAACTTGATCAAAATCAAGAAGAACTCTCAAATGCTCAAAATAAGAGGATGATGTTCATGTTGGAGGCCATTCTTGAAAATGAGGAGAAGCAAAACTTGGCACTCGAGGACTTAAAACAGGCACTACATTGAAATGATGAGACTATCCGCACTTTGAAAGATCAAATGAAATTATTGATTGAGGCTCATTATGCCTATCAATTTGAGGGTGTGGAAAGAGGTCATGAAGAGTCTATCTTCAAGGAAGAAAGTGAGCTTTATTTCGAGGAATCAAGAATTGAACTTCCGCCAACCGACTCCATGCTTGTTGGTGATACCAATAAAAATATAGAATTAGAGTCAACCGATGCAGTTGAAAAGATGGTTGAAAATGACTCTAGTTCAGGGGAAAAAGAGGATGTCAAAATTCGAAAAAATTTGCAAGTTGGGAGCTTGATATATCATTCCAAGCATTTTTCAACTTTGGACTTGTATGGTGATATGGGAATGGAACCATGTGAATCTATGTAAAGAAGAAAGACAAGAGCCATAAATCTTGCAATTTGAATATTCAAGAACGCAAAATGGCATTTTTTAAAAGAAAGCCAATAAATGCAAAATGAAGAAATTGACGTTGGCTTGATCATCTACTTACCACCCCCGCTGCTCGTGGTCACAAGCTTGATTCTAAGTTAGGTTCCCAATTCATATCTTCCAAGTGGAGAAAAAAGTGGTAAAGTTGATTCGCGTCGTTCCACGACGTTAAATGCAGCGCTTGGTGGGAGGCAACCCATCGCTTTCAAATATTGTTGTTAGATTTTTATTTTTGTAGGTTAGTTGTTTATATTGAAAATTTTGATATGTGTGTGTCTTAGAGTGCAGGAAAAGTGAAGAAAAATTGGCTAAACTTGCTTTCTACGACAAAAATAATGCGATCGCATATTGGTTATGCGGAGCACATATTGGTCGCAGAATGATTCAGAAGTTCGTAAGCTTTGGTCGCTAAAAAATGCGGTGGAATGCGAATTCTGCGGACCGTATAATGATTATGCGACCGAAAATTCGATCGCACATTGGCCAAGCACACACCATCACTTTCAAATTTTGAGTTTGTTTTCGAAATTTTCTATTTTAGAATAGCTTAGTATATTATTTTTGACTAATCTACCAAGTTTCAGATTTTTTGGAATTGAATTGAGGAGTTTGAGGTGTTGGACTGCACAAAAACAGTGGCTGCCTAGTCTGTGCATCAGTCATCTGGTGCAACCACATCTGCGGAACACCATTTGCAGATGCGGCCTCACAGAAGCGCAAGTTGGATTGCAAATGCGAAAGTTTTGTAGAAGCGGTTCACTAACCGCAAAAGCACAGGCGCAGAAGCGGTTTAAACCTCGTCGATGCGACGCGCCGGGTGAGTTTACAGAAAAAGGCCTCTCTTACAGGTAACACTCTTAACTTTTTCCCCCCAAACTCTAACTCCTCCATCTCTCATATAACTACTACTCAAACTCTCCATTACTCTTGATTTCTACTGCACTCACACAAGATACACAGGTATACCATCTTCGGTTCTCTTTTCTACTTCTCTCTTCTACTTTTCTTCTTCTTCTTCTTCTTCTTCATTTATTGGTTTCCATGGCCATTTTCCCACGACCCTTGTTTTCCTTTCTCGATCATTATAAGCTTTAGGGGTGAGAGAAATTGGTTGAGTGTAGTTGTGTATGCTGTTATTGTTGAAAAGAATTGGGGAAGTATGAGTACCCAATTGCTTCAAACAATCAAAGTCACTCTGTGTTTGTCATGTGTTCGATAAATTGTCTGATAGAATTTTTGCTGTTGTGTGCCTTAAAATCATGTGGAGTCAAGACATATGTTCATGTAGTGCACTAATTTAGAATTCTTGAGTATAAATTATGTGTCAAAATCATATTTGGAATTAAAAAGAGTCGGCAGTAGCTGGATTTGTGAAACCCCTGATGAAACTGCAGTGCGATTTCTGTCAGCTGTGAAAGTTCACAGAAGCGACAGAATTTCCGCAAAAGCAGAACCGCACATACGAGGCTTTTTTCGCAAGTGCGGTAACTGGGTAGTTTTGGCAAAAAGTAGTGGCTCTGCAGTTATGGCTTGCTGGGCCCATTTGGCTTGATTCTTTGGCCTAATTACATGTTTTAACTACTTAACATGATTCTAATGCCCGACTAACTTTGTATTGATTTTTGAAGGTACTTTGAGCTTAAAATGGACCTGAACATGAACAAAAATGCAACGCTTGATCACGAAATTGAAAAAGTGGCTGAGGATTTGAACTATGATACAACATATTCATGTCTTCTGAGTGCCAAAACCGGTATTATGATGATATCCTCATGAATAAGATCAAACCTGAGAAAGGAATTGCAGATGACAAAGTGGACGAGCTCCTTCCGGATTTCCATGGCTGGCTAGTTTCAAGTGACTGGACCTACTTCATCCCCACTCCATGCAAGGCCAATGAGGAATGGGTTAGGGAGTTTTATGCCAACTTAAAGCGTACACATTTCTAAAATTATGAACTTACAATAAGGGGCAAGATTGTGAAATTTGGAGTTGAAGAGATAAATGATGTTTATGGGCTTCAAAATCATCCGCTCGAGCCAATGCGAGAAAGAGATACACGCAACAATGGTGATTGGCTAGTCTCAAAGTTTTGTCCAACAGATCAAACATTGACTTGGGCTAAAAAGAAAAGAAGCATCAAATGTGGTGATTTCACAGCCGAAGCAAAAATGTGATTGTATATCATTGCGAGTAGAGTGTCTCCTTGTGGGAACGTGTCTGATGTCACATATACCAGGGCCTTGATAATTGCTTGCATCCTTGATGGCATTCCTTTGAATGTCAGTCACTACATAGTTCGGGAGCTGAAGGAGTATGTGCTTCAAGGTGGCTCGGCATTGATATTTCCATCATTGATTACAGAGTTGTGCAGGCGTGCGCAGGTTGAGGAATGGAATGGAGATCATTTAATACCGGCGGAAAAGCCCTTTCACCCATTGAGAGTGACAGGAGAAGGCAGTGTGGTACAAAGCCAAAAGAGGAAAAATGGAGATTGTTGTAGGTGAGGGGTCCTCCTCACAAGCTACTCAAGCCGAGGGACCATTTGGGATGCTAAATTCCCACCGTGTCTCCATTCGTGACTTAGTGTCACAGCTCCCAAGTGGTCCCTCACACTCCCAGCCTATGTCTGAGTATTTTACCAGGGAAGAAATGAAGACCTACCTGGAGAACCAGAAGAAGCAAGCAGAGTCGCATGAGAAATTGGCAGCTTTTGTTAGCAGGCTTGAGGCAGCCTATGGCAACATGGCCAAAGCACATACAGATCTTCAGGAAGACTTCAACAAGGAGAAAAAGAGAAATAAGAAGAAGAGCAAGTTCATGATAAAGATGTGAAAATGCATCAAGGCCATCTTCAAGTGGGGGCATCCGAGCAGGAAGATAGCGGTCGAGGACAAAGATGATAGTGAGGAGTATTCCTTCTTGTCTAATGTTGCTGATGATGATACTGATGCTTATTGTTTATCATGTGCCTTTGTCCGGCGTAATTTGTGATTGGTGATACATTTGCGGATTAGTCGCTTTTGTTATTCTATTTTATTTTTCTATATTTATTTATTTATTTATTTATTTTCTTAATAGTTTTTAGTTTATGTTATTTTTATTCCTTTAGTATTAGTTACTTTTGTTATTTTATTTTCTTTAGTAGTTTTTAGTTATTTTATTTTTTATTCCATTTAGTGTTAATTTTATTTTATTTTGTAATTTTTGGTTTATATTGTTTTTATCTCTTTAGTAGTAGTACACTTTTCAATAAATTTTCTTGGATTTTCTTTATGCTACGGTTCTTTTCCGAGGAATATTTTTGTGTTGAACCGAGTGGCATTTCCCTATGATGGATGGCGTGACGACTTTCTTAAGGGAATTAGTATTGTTTTGTTATGTGGAGACTTTTGGATTGTTTAATACTAATAAAATTAGTCTCTTGTATGTGATGTGTGAATTAAGAATACCCCTCCAAATTTTGGTTGTAAATTGAAAAAGTAAGTTGCATGGTGAAGAATGATTTTTGTGATAACGTTTTGGCTCATTCTGTGACTCTTTGCCCACTAGTTGGCATGATATTGCTCTAATTGTTCTTATTAAGAAGTGAAATTGATTCGTCTTGATTAGTTCATTTGCCATGTGTGTTAGCTTTTGTTAAAAATAATTTATATGTTTACTTTATCATCTAGAACTTGCTCGGTTGGTCTTTCAAGGCTAATGTTAAATATGTTTGGTTAGAGGGATGACCTTAGGCATTCTTTGTGATCTTTGAAAAAGCCTCTTTAGCCTTTCGAGCCTACCATTGCATAAATACTATCACTAGTTAACCCTATTTGAGCCTTTAACCTTTTCTTTGGCTACCTCATTACAAATCTTTACCCTTTTCATGAAATAATTTCCTCTTTTGAATCCGTCCCTTCTTGAATGTTAAGAATGAGGCTAAAATCCTAAGTTGGGGGATGTTGGTGTTAGTTGGAAAATGGTGAAGATGTACATTGTGTTTAGAAACATATACCTCAAAGTTGTTTATATGAAGATACTCAAGCTCCAAAAGAAAATAGTTGTATATAAAAAAAAATATGGAGTCTTGAGAAAATTAGAGAGGTACTTTAAGGTGATTCTATGTTGGTAACTAGATGTCAATAAGGACTATGTGGTTTAAAAAAGAAGCAAAGTGCAAAAAGAAAAGACAAATGTGAGTAGTGTTCAAGGAGAGTGTAGTCACTTTATCCCATATGCTTATCCTACCTTTCCCTAAGCCTACATTACAAGCTTAAAAAGTCCTTATGTGATCTCCAACCGAATGTTCTTGAATGGGCGGCGAATTAAAATAAGGGCAAGCTTATGACATGATATTTAGTAATACTTGAAATTTTTTGTTGCGGGTGATTGTCTTTGTGCATTTATTCCTTGTGTTGTTATTGTAAATATGTTGATTTTGGGACTTTCTTTCTTGTGAGGGCACATGGATTATGATGGATTGGTGACATTGATATATCCCGAATTGAGTAAATTGAGCATATAGAGTGGGCTAATGCTTTTGAGTCACTTATTGAGGCTTGGTTGTTGTCACTTGATTATGTTAAAACTCCATTGCATTCTTGAAATTTTTAAATGAGGGAGTTATTTTGGTTAAGATTCACATGCTTGAGCCTAATTATTAGTACCACCCAAATCCATAAGTGTTATGCTTAATTGGAGAATGTGATTTGAAAATGATAGAGATGCTAATTGTGCTTTGAATAGTAGAGCCTCATTACATTTTTAGTTTTGATTTGTTTGAGGACAAGCAAAAGCTTTAAGTTGGGGGTTTTGATTAGTGGTGATTTTACCATTTATTTTAGTATCTTTTCTTTAGTTTTTGTGACATTTAATTATAAAATAAGGTGATTTATAGTGTGCATTGCTAGATTTTCAGGTAAATGAAGTCTTGAAGAAAATTAAAATTAAATGAAGTGGATTCGTGCAAAAAAAGTGAAAGAAGTGCAAAAATTTCCAGTGGAATCACATCTATGCAGAACCATCCGCATCTGCGAGAAAAGGTGCAATTGCGGAAGAAGATATTCGAGGCAGATCTGCGATTGATGAACCGCTTCTGCGGACGCGCTTCTATGGCCACTTGTCTGCGGCCACCAAATATCGCATCTGCGTGCAGCAATTCCGTATCTGCGGAGTCGCACCTGCGATGATTGTTCCACAGGTGCGGCCAACAGGTTTCAGACATGGGCAGGATTGACAATTCATATTTTCTCCATTCCAAACCCACAAATACACGACCTAGCTCATTGGAAACATATCTTTCGCAGATCTTTGAATTATTTTGGAGTCTCTTGACTAGAGAAGACAAGTTTTGGAGCTAGGGTTCTTGCACACACACTTGATCTTGAAGATTTGAAGCTTTTGGTTGAGAATTTCTTACCCATTTATGTTCATTTTCTTGATTTGTATTGAATATCTAAGTGTGTAGTATTTTTTCCAACACTTGAATCTTGTTTATGGGAATATTCATATTTAGAGTGTGGATTAAATATCTAGTTGTGCTTATGTATTGAACGATTTTGATCTATTATGAAGTGAGTTATTATATCTTTAATTATTCTTGTTCTTTAATGTTTCCAAAGGGATTAGCTAACCCTAGGACTCGCCCATTAACTTTGAATTGATTTTGAAAAATATAATTTGGGGTTGGGAAAGATTAATTAACAAGAATTTGAGGCGTTAATCCTCACTTTATAGATTCTACCTAGGGATATTATTGAACTACTTGTACCCATATTCAGGTGTGCTTAAGCTCATAATTGTTTTAGGGATAATTCAACAAGTCTTGAGAAGAAGATAATATAGAATTATTACCCGAGGCTAATTAACATAAACTCGCTCATATTTGTAAAATCGTAAAATACATTGGATTATTACTTGAGTGTAATTCCCATTGCATCCGTGCTTGTAGCCATTGATCATTTTACTTGCTTTCTAGGTTAGTTTATATTTTTGCATTTAGACATAAATTTTCTCAAAACCCCTTTTAAGTGTTTGGATTAGCATAATAAGTGATAATTCTCTTACACGCCTAATTGCCTACATATTGTTCTCTATGGGATTTGACCATGACTTATAATTGGGTAAATTATATTGCATGCGACCGTGTCCATTTACTTTTTAGTAGTGGATTTGGACGTCATCAACTGCCATGAGAACATCTACTGGGGCAACGTCATACATGTTGGTATACGGCACTGAAGCTGTGATACCTGCAGAGGTCAAAATACCGTTTTTAAGAGTTATTCAAGAGGATAAGTTGGACGACACAGAATGGATACGAGTCAGACAGGAGCAACTCATGCTCATTGACGAGAAAATAATGGATGCAGTATGTCATTGCAGCTATATCAGAATAGGATGGCCAGCACATTTAACAAAAAACCGAAGCCTCGCCAGTTCGCACCGGGGCAGTTGGTCTTGAATAAAATCTTTCCCCATCAAGAAGAAGCCAAAGGAAAGTTCGCGCTAAACTGGCAAGGTCCTTACGTGGTTCACCGAGCACTGTCGAGTGGAGCTATGATCTTGGCAGAAATGGATGGACGAGTCAACACAAAGCCTATCAACTCGGATGCAATCAAGAGATACTATGTCGGAAGACAAATAGAGTTAGGTTTTTGATGTAACAGAACTACGTTCAGCCTGACTTCCCACGGAGGGATACGTAAGCAACTGACGTAGGGTTCAGTTTCTCTCCCCCATTCTCTCTTGTAATAGAAAAACCAAATATCACTTTTGTATGTTGCTTAGGAACTACGCCGACTTGATTTCCTCAGAAAGGAATACGTAGGCAATCCTTATCGAATTTAGTCGTCTTTTGTAATTGAACTACGTTCTGGTCTAATTCCATTTGGATATGTAGGCAGTCTGAGTCAGACTTAGACATTCTTTATTCATAATCTCATCATCTTGCATCTATTGTAATCGAACTATGCCTTGACCTGATTTCATTTGGATACGTAGGCTGCCTGAGTCAGGATCGGTAATTTTCATCCCTTTTTATCATAATCCATGAATTACGTTAAGACCTTATTCTGTTTTGGATATGTAGGCAACCTGAAAGGGTTTGGTTATAACTATACGAAAAGACTTGTAATGCATTAGTTCAAATTAGGACGCAGTCACGAGAGCGAGCAATCGCGTTGACAGAAGAATCATAGAAGATCGACATCAACTGGACAAAGTTTTCAAGCGGACACGCTCACGTGTGGAGAACCTTTCATAACATGTCATAATCCGAAACGATGACATTTGCCTTAAAAAAACTATTTTCAGAATGTTTTTTCTAAAGAAAAAATATATATACCGTAACCTGTTCCATGTAATGGACTTCGCAGCATAATCATGTCAAAGGCCGGGGCAAACCAACAATGTGGCCGACACAAATCCTCCCCCCCCCCCCCCAAAAAAAA
>MCJB01001780.1:31475-54305 GCA_002018475.1 Nicotiana obtusifolia
AAAAAAAAAAAAAAAACTAAGAAGTTTTTTATGAGTCTAGGGTCAAAAGGGAGTAAGGGAGCACTAAGAGCACATGGGGCAAATGACGGACCCGCCACTTGCCTAAGATTATCTCTCTTTCTTCTTTACTTGAATTTTTTTGGTACAACTAAAGTTAACCTTTGAATCCTTTGCAGGTACCTCAGAATCAGACAGCTGATACGAAAAAACCTGTACATAGCAAATTGCCTGCTCAAACAATCAGAGAACCCTGTAGAAAGGAGCTGTCGGCTTCACCAATCGAAGTACTGTACATAGCAAACTGTCCGCTCAATTAATTGGAGCACCCTGTACAAATGAGCCGTTGACTTCACCAATTGAAGTCCTGTATATATCAAACCGTCAACTTAATCATTCGGAGCGCATTATACAAATCGAGCGTCGTCTTCGCCAATTGAGCCTTGTATATAGCAAACTGCAAAATTTCTCCAACAAAGCAATTCATATTTCCACTCCGTCGCAATAGATGCGATAATAGACAGTCGCAAACCTCGTCACAGATGTTCTGTCAATAATTGGCCACAACTTAGCTTCGCAGTCAAGAGTATCTCTTGAGCATGCTTTTATTTCATTTGCTATTACTTTGAATGTTTTAACGTTTTGTTCATGCAACTTCAGTCATGATTACGGTTTAGTCAATCACTCGCAAGTGGAGATTACTTTACACTTCAGTGCAAAGCTCTCCCAACAAGCGGAGGCACACTTTACAATTCAATCCCTCCCAACAAGCGGAGACATTTCTCAGTGCAAACCTCTCCCAACAAGTGGAGACGCATTCTGCCAATCAAGCTCTCCCAACAAGTGGAGATAATTTTTAAATGCTCCGACAGCTGGTGGAACGGTACACAGCCCGACTAACAAATCGAGTCAAGATCAAGTATCCCATATTCTCGATCCCAAATAATGGCTCGCCGGCAGACAGGCATCATCATTCCTGCATCATTAACATCGCATCTTAATATATTCTGCGTTGCAATATATTATAGGCATGTATTTCATTTGTTTTGCAGGAACAAACACCACATCATGGAACTTTTCTTAGCAGCAGACCGAACCACAACGTTATGGGGACAACCAACCCATTAGCGGGCCAAAGATCCAAGTTCAAGATGATAAGTGAAACTCAAAATTTTCATATCTTTCAAATCAAGCTGCAAAATTCAAACTATCATGAGTATCCAATCCTCCGTCTCGCCGTATCGTCATAATACAATACTGGGGCAATTCCTGCGAATGCCGCTTCCCCAAAGTATTCACTCCAGAACTAAATGAGGCCTGATCCTCGTTAAGCCCGAAGTATGTAAGGAATTCAACGCCAGAATTCGGCCCCAATATCTCCAAAAGTTTTCCTAAAAATCATCCCAGATTCTTCCTTAACTCAATCCTGCAATTCCCAATCTTCATGCCACTCCTACAATACATGCCTAAAATCGGGACAAAATTGGTTTTGGTTCAATTTTTTTTCCCGAAAACTCTTTCATCGTCTCCGGTCAAAAAGGCTATTGACGGTCAATTTTCACCCTCCCTTTTTAATTAATTTATTTATACTTAATAATTTATGATAAATATTTCTGAAGTGATTTTAGTAACAAATACTTATTTTTTACAAATTAATTAAGTATTAGTTTTTAAAATTAATCGCATAGTTTTAACATTATGTAATTACAAATATATTTACTATTTTAAGATTATTAAAATAATTCTTATATATGCATTACATAGGTTCTATAATTAACTTAATGAATTACTCTTTAATTTCTAGTTAATTAGACTATTATGTGAAATTCGAAACTAGTGTTGCAATTTAGGAAAACAAAGTGTTTTATGAATAGTTAATTAAAAAATCTAGTAGTATATATAGTAATTATAATATTTAATCACATTTATTGAAAATTGTTAAATTTATTTAAAGTAAATTCAAAAAGGGATTAAAAGACACATACTACAATTGCATTTTCAAATTAAAGGCAAAGTGACCATTCCTTAAATTATTTTTGGCCCAATTAACAAGCCTAGTCCGAAATATACCCAACCCAAACACTCCTCTATTTCCACTATGGCGATCCGTGAAACTTCTTTTGCACCAATCGCTATGTGCCACGTCACTCTCCCGCTCCACTCACAGAACAAACACACCAATATCTGAGCCGTTGGTTCATCTAATCAATGGCTCACATTTAATCTCCGATTTCCTCTTAATGTCAAACACCCGCCCTTAGAGATCTCATCTCCACCGTCTAAAATCTTTTAATCCAACGGCCACCAAAATTTCTCCTAAAATCCTAATTAACCAAATTACCAAGACCGTTGATCTTTAAGATCAACGGTCCAGGTTCTATCTCCTAACATTTAACCTAGAGACCAACTCCCATTACCCCAAAACCTTAATCATTTCTCACCCAGTGATGGTAGGCTATAATTACGTATTTTAGTCGCTTATTGCACTCTTATTCACTGTACTTTATTTATGTTTGAGCTTTAATTGGTAGTGTTTTGCACTTATGTGTGTCATATGGCTTGTAGAAGTGATGCCGAGCTATTTATATGTTATGGAATGAATTCAAGTGATTTGGAGCTTTGAATTCTGAGTAAACTCCTAAGGGATTAAGCCGGGATCGTGTTCGGGGGTCGAAGACCAAGTCTGGACGTCAAAAATCGAGATTCAATCCGTACTGTGAGAAAAGTCCACAACCGTGGCACGTGGGGCACTGCGGCTGCCTATTTCTCTATTGCCTGTCAAAACCAACTCTTTGGATTTTCCCACTAATGCCCCGCATGGCGCGTCGCCCCATGCAGCGCGCCTGTGCAAGTTTTACAGAGTGAAATTCCAATTTCGGTTAGGAGAATGTGGTTTCGTTTGGCCCCTATCCTACTTGGTATAAATGCATGGAAAAATATTATTTTATGAAATTTTGACATACCTTGGATCAAAGGAGTCTAAGGAGGAGTTGGAAGAACACGAGCACAAGGATTTCATCATTCCTTCCTCACTCAAGAACCGAGTTTGGATTGAATTTAAGTTTTTCTCTACTTTAATTTTATTTGTGATGAATTGCTCCATATCTATGGAGTAGTTCTCTTTAGGGTTTGACGGATTTGGTGTTTTGATGATTATTTGTAGATTATAGCTCTAGTTTTATGTCTTGAAGCGTGTTTAGATGATTTAATTGTTGCATCTATATACACTTGTCCATGTAATCGAGAGAGATATAACTTGTGATATCTTTGCATTATCTTGTTGGTTGAGTTCATTAATTCTTCTTAGTAATCAAAATAGGCTAGTTGAATAGTAAACCTAGTTAGGAGAATAATAAAAAGAGTTTTTCCTAAAGACCAATCCACTACGCATTCTTGCATATCTTCATGTGCTTAAATTGGTTCATCTTGTGAGGTTAAGACTTAATCGATAGAAGAGTTTTTGTTGAACGTTTGGAAAAATAATTGAGTGAATTCGAGAGACTCACTCAAACATTAAAGTGAATTATCTAGAGTTAGATATCAACCAATTATTTTGTACCTATATCTCTGGTTCGATTGTCATTAGTCAATAGCTTTAGATATTAGTTAATTTTAGTTAGAAATCATAGAAATCTCAATTGTTGATCATCTTGAATAGCAATCAAGCTAGAAACTACAAGAATATTATTTAAATCCAATCTATGTGGATACGATATTATACTATACTATATTTGATTAGCGAGCATAATTTAAGTATGTGTTTCGAGCTCGTTAAATATTAGCGCCGTTGCCGGGGAATTGGCAGTCAATAGTGTTTGAAATAGTTTGTAATGCTAATTCAAGAATTTTTTCTTTTTATTTTAATTTTATTTTTCTCTTTTTATGGTTGGTGTTCTTTGACTGTGCACAGGTTACAGGTTTAGAGTGGTGCATGACTAGAACTTCTGCTAAGGAAGTGCTACCATACGAGCCAAAAATTAAAAAATAACTGCGACAGCTGAGGAAGGAAAGAAATCTCACTGAGACGGTAGAAAAGGTTGGGCAATCCTCAACCAAAGAACTCATGGCTTGGAGAAGATAATGTAGATTTGGCTGCGGGAGAAGCAGCCCAACGAAGAGAACAAGCTGCATGGGAAACTGAGGAATTAGCTATTCGAGATGCATAAATTATCTACGAAGAAGAGAGGGGTCGAAGAATTGCTCAAAATCAACCCTTGGTTGCAGGTCAGTTCGAAAATATAGCTCCTGGGCCTAGGAGACCACTTGGTGATTATGCTAGACCGGTCTATAATCTAGGTTTATCAAGTGTTAGACCACCTCAAACAATTTCGAGTTGAAGTAAGGGTTGCTTCAAACCCTTCAGAATTGCTGTGGCTTTAGCGGGAAGCCAAACGAAGATCCAAATACTCATCTAATGGACTTTGAAGAGATTATGAACACCTTTCAATACAATGGTATATCACAAGATGCAGTGTATTTAAGGGCATTCCCCTTTTCTCTTAAAGATGATGCAAAGAAGTGGCTTCAAAGCTTGCCCACGGGATCGATCAGAACATGGGAGGAGATGACCAAAACATTCCTTGATAAATATTTCTTCTCAGCTAAGACGGGCAAATTTAGAAGAGAAATCCATAACTTCTGCCAGAAAGATACTGAAACTATTTTTGAAGCACAAGAGAGTTTTAAGGATACTGTTTGAAAGTGTCAAAATAGCGGAATTGAACTCTAGATGCAACTCCAGGACTTTTGGGATGGATTGAAACCGGCCTCGCATAGAACATTGAGCAATACAGTTGGAGGCCCGTTGATGAAGAAGACTCCAGAGAAGATAGTCACAATCTTTGATGAGTTATCTGAAGATGCAAATCACTGGCTCTCTGAGAGTATTGAAAGAAGAAGATCAATTGGTGTTCACCAGGTTGAGGCTAACACATATGTGCACGTACAACTTGATGCTAAGGCCAAAGAGATAAGGAACCTGACCTTAGCCTCAATACAAAATGAGCCTCATGCAGCTTGTGATATATGTGGAAGAGGACACCCTACTCATGAGTGTCAAGCCTTAATTGAGGAAGTAAATGCTATGGGAAATTACAAATTTAATGCAATGGATCAGAGGCACCTCGATTTTTTCATGGAGTTCACCTGGAGGTACTACGAATGCTTGGAAACAAAACAACTCTAGACCCCAGGGACAAGGAGCTCCAGCTTACCAAAATCAGCAGAGGCAGCAATTTAAGCCTCAACAGCCCAATCAGCCTGGTCTAGAAGATCTCATGAAGGCCTTCATTGTGAAAACTGATGAAAGATTTGAAGTACAGGGGGCAGCAATTCGAAATTTGCATAAGCAAGTTGGACAGATTGCAACAATATTATCTGAGAGGGTTCCAGGCACTCTCCCCGCTGATACAGAAAAGAATCCCAAACTAATGGTGAATGCTGTGACCTTGAGAAGTGGGCAAGTGTTCAAAGATCCCACCCTGATCCAAAAAGATGTGATACTTGCAAAAGAAAGTGGGGAGTAGCTAAAAAGTGATGATGACAAAAAGAAGAAAGGCCCGATGAAAACTGAGAAGAAGAAGAAGGAAGAAAAATCAAGAAGGGAGTAACTTGATGAGAGCGAGCATATGCCTGCTTTACCTTTCCCTCAAAAGCTATGTAGAGAAAAGTTGGACAAGCAGTTTGCGAGATTTCTGGATGTGTTAAAATAGGTTAATGTAAATTTGTCATTCACAGAAGTGCTCTCACAAATGTCTTCTTATGCCAATTCTTAAAGGAGATCCTTACAAAGAAAAAGGAAGATAGAAGAGACCTCAGTCATGAAGCTCACAGAGCATTGCAGCGCGGTATTGTAAAATAAACTTCCACAAAAGTGTGGAGATCCAGCAAGTTTTACTATACCTTGCTCTGTAGGAACTATTATTTTGATAAATCATTATGTGATTTTGGTGCCTCAATTAATTTAATGCCTCTATCTATTTACAGGAAATTGGAGAGATAAGGTCTGCACCAATATCATTGCAGCTGGAAGACCAAACGACTTTAATACCCGAGGGATAGTGGAAGATGTGTTAGTTCGGGTGGATAATTTCGTATTTTCTGTGGATTTTATAGTGGTGAAAATGGAGGAAAATACGGAGGTCCCCTTTATCCTAGGAAGATCATTCTTAGCGACAGGTAGAGCTATATTATATATACACGAGAGAAAACTCATGCTTAGAGTGGGTAAGGAGACTGTGACTTTCAAGATGGATGTAGAAAAGGGGGCACAAAAAGAAAAATCAGCTGCTAGTGTTGAGTGAAAAGTGAAGGGCTGAAAAGAGAAGGCTGCAGCGAGTGAGAAAGATAAGTATGGGGTGTACCTAAAAAAGGCTGAGAAGAAGCTGTCTTCATGGATGTGTGCATTAGTTCGGGCGCGAGGAATGGAGCCCGACTTCGACCCAGACCCTGACTAGATTTTAGGGAAGTTCTCTTTACCTTATGCTTTTTAATTGGGGGTCATAGGGATATTCCACAACTTAATGTGTGGGGTGGGAAATATGTTGTATTTATGTATGTATATTAGTTTTAGTTTATGTTAGTTGTAGTAGTTAGAGATAGAAAATAATTGAAAAAATCATAAAAAATTTAAAATTTTTTGATTTTTCCTGATGATGGTTATCCTTGACATGTTTCTTGAGGGATTAAAGTCGAAAGAAAAGGAAAAAAATAATTTCTTTTCTAGGTAGTGTAACAAGTTCCCCATGGTTTTTCTTTGTGTCGTGGTTCTTTTTCAAGGGTTTTGTTTGGACCGGGTGTAGCTAGTTTTTATTTTTAGAAGTAGGAAACCTTTTGCTATGATTAGAATTGAAGACAATATCTCTTAACTTTATTATTCCTTGAGAATAGTAAGTGTTTTAGTTGTGACGCTTAGGCTCAGTTTTTGACTTTTGCATAAGTACCATAAATTGTATGATTTTAACTTTGCTTAACTGCTTTGACTAGAGTGTCTTGATAGTCCAATCCTGAGCGAGTTATGTGCCATGTGTGTGTGAGGTTTTGTGTTATTCTGTGCATTGCATTTGATGTCTAGAACTTGCCATGTGTGTTTGCAAAGCAAAATAGTAGTTGTATTCAGTCTTGGAAGTGATATAGGCATTTCATTGTTGAGCCAGTTATATGCTTTTACCCACTTAATTGTTATGTATCATAGTTAATCCCTTTGAGCATGTAATCCTGTTTCTTTAGCAACCACATAACAATCCTTACCAATTTGTTTGCATTGATTGTCTATTTAAACCTCGTACCTCTCATGAGCACTTGAATTGGTTATGAACTTTATAAAAGTGAAGTGTGGGGTGATTGGTTTGGCTAGCAGAATGAATTCAAATAATTCAAATATTACATGATAAAATCCTGAGTATACCAGGACATAAACATGTTTTAGCTACGTACGGACTCTCGTCACCTCGTGCGTACATAGCACCCACAACTAGTAGCACATAACAATTATATCACCTAGGGGGTAGTTTCCCCCTCACAAGGTTAGACAGGAGACTTACCTCGCTCCAAAGTTCCATAACCGGCTCCAACGCCTCTCTAACACCTCAAACCAAAAGCCCATCGGTCCGAACTAGTCAAACAATCATGAAAACCAATAAAAATATACTCCATCATCATACTTAATTAATTTATAACAATTCCCAACTCCACTCGAAAAGTCAATAATGTCAACCCTCAGGCCCACGTGCCTGGATTTCGAAAATTTTCGAAGGTAACCACTACTCATGACATTACGAACTCAAATATGTAATTTGGTCCAAATTCCATGTCCAATTTCATAGTAGAAATCTAAAAATATCAAATTCTAGGTTTTCTTCAAATGCCCCACAATTTTTACAAAATTTCATGAATTTACAAGCCCACTTTCGTATATTTAACTTATAACTTGTAGAAATCACTTACCTCTTGATTGACGATAAAAATGGTGCTCCAAAATAACTCCGAAGTTGGCTCCCATGGAAGAAATGAAGTGAAATGAGCCAAACTCCCGATTTTAGTATAACACTGCCCAGTCGAACCTTCTTCTCGAACGCGGCAAGTCTATGCGTTCGCGAAGCACAACCAGCTTCTGCCCTCCAGTTGCTCTAAGCGAACGCGAGACAGGGCCTGCGAACGTGAAGCTTTACCAGCTTGCCCATTGCGGACGCGGTCACCCTTTCGCGAATGCGAAGACCAATCTCCTCAGCCAGGCCAACTCCTCTACGCGAACGCGACCAGGCCTTCGCGAACGCGGAGCACAACTGCACAACCCATCGTGAACGCGACTGCCTTATCGTGAACTCATAGAACAAAAAAATTCCAAGCTCAATTCCTTCTCCCCGAACTTGGGAGGACCATCATGTTTGCGAAGAACCAAACCAGCACCGGCAAACCAACAACATCAGCTCATCCAAACTTTGTTTGAAACCACCCCGAATCACACCCGGGGCCCCCGGGACTCCATCTAATCACACCAACCAGTCCCAAAATATAACACGAACCTGCTCGAGGCCTTAAGTCACACCAAACAACATCAAAACTTTGAATCGACGATCATCACCTTTCTTTAAACTTTCAAACATTCAATCTTCGACTCTGAATTACACTTAAACATTTTGGAATGACATCAAACTTTATGTATAAGTCATAAATCACAATACATACCTATTCCAAGGTTCGGAACCTCAAATGGACATCGATAACATCAAGATACACTTCGAACCAAACTTATAAAATTTTAAAACTTTCAAAATGCCAACTTACCATAATAAGCGCCGAAACACTCTTGGACCATCCGATACTCAACCCGAACACATACCCAAGTCCGAAATCATCATACGAATCTATTGAAACCTTCAAATCCTGATTCCGAGGTCTTTTACTCAAAAGTCCAACCTCAGTCAACTCTTCCAACTTAAAGCTTCCGAATTTAGAATTTTCCATCCAAATCAACTCCGAACATTCCGAAATTCAATTCCGACTATGCTTACAAGTCATAATACATGAAGTGAAACTACTCAACGCCTAAACTGCCGAACAACGCGCTAAAACTCAAAACAACCAGCCGGGTTGTTACATAACTATTTTTTTACGAAAATAATAATATTTTTATATCTTTAAATTATTTCTATTTTACGTTCAATGCCATCTTTCAAGTTTGAAATTCAGAAACATCTTTTTACAACTATCATAGCTATACATAATTTCATCGGACAATATTCTTGTACCAATAAGGAATTCAACTATTATGCTAATGAAGACATTATTGCATAGATTGAATAGGAGATGTGCCTTCCGGTATTCCTTTAGAAATGCTAGCAAGTCTTCTACTAATATGGAGGCGCTGTGCGATTGAATTAGAGATGAAATTGTTGAGAAATATTATCATGTGTGAGTGACTTTGCTTATTATCTTATGGTGAATTATCAATATATAGTAATTTGTGGAATATACTTCTAATTCATACTAAATGATGACAATAAGTAATTGAACATGATAATATTATATGCTTTGGTATAACTCTATGTGTTATATTGATTTAAATCCTTAATATGTATGTTTACTTTATATTTTATATTTTAATTAAATAAAATAAAAAATAATAAAAGTCTCTTACGATAAATATTTAAGTTTATTTTTCTCTTTAAAATAACTATAAGATCTTGGTACACTATCCTTTTGGTAATTTGACATTCAAAAGCACTTTATAGAAAGATTGACCAAACCCAATTTGTTTATCAAATATTGCAAAAAGTACCTTTTAAACGAATTGACCAAACACAAAATATATTTCTTTTAAAAGTGCTATTGAAAAAAATACTTTTGAACAAAAGTACTCTCCAGAATAAGTAGTTTTTGGTAGTTTGGCCAAACGGGCTCTAAGTGTGCATCGACTCTCATGCACATACAGATAAGAAAATAATTTCAATACCCCAAAATTTATAAAGAGATCATGATATAACCTGACTCCTCCTCAGGCTTCTGGAGTATTTTGCATCATGTAGATTGGATGGATCTTTTCCATCTTTGGACTCATCACTGGAAGTGTCAATGCTTTCTTCCTCAGAATTTGATATTTCTACTGTATCTACTTTAACTTTCTTTGATTTTCTTGAAGGTCTTAGTTCTTCTTCTGAGCTACTGCTGAGTTGCTCAATAGAAAGTTGCCTCTTACGAAGATTTTTAATATTTCTGGGTGTAGGGCAGGACATGGAACGTATATTTGTCAATGAGAAAAAGAGCAAAATGTCCCCCACCTCCAGTTTGTGATGCACTACAAACTTAATTTGGCCATGCTCCTTCACATATGAAGTATTTGGACATTACCCTCACTATCTTTGCTTTCCATAACTTCCCATCTACATCCATTTTCAGTAAGCAGGTCTTGGCGAACATCTTCTTGTTTGATGAAAGCATACAATATTAGTATCTAACAAATCAGTTGGAAGAGAATTTTTAGACTTACAAAAGAATAATAAGAGAAAAAACAAAGAATAAAGAGAAATTAAAAATTACCATTTTATTCATATATGATATAGCGTTCTCTACTTAAAATCATGCAAAATGCTGGTTTTGCTAGAGGAAAAGTAGAAATCAAAGAGGAAAATTAGTTGCTCTGTTTTTTAACAACAATTGTGTTTACCTTTCTTGTTCTACTTGATTTGTGCACATATACACAAGACACTCCGGGGTCATTTGGTATTTCGAGATTATAATAACATGATAATAATACGAGAATTAAATAGTGACAGGATTATTGACTTTTTACTTTTATGGATAACGGTTTTTTTTTTAATTTCAAAAAAGAAGAAGAAGAAGAGTCTTATAAAAAGAAATGCATAAGGGGGTTACCTTTCCTATTCAAAAGATGAACGGATATCTTTTTCCAATCTATAAAGGTAAAGGGGATAAACTGAGTTTTACTCTTTTTTTAATCTAGGTTCTTTGTATTAGAAATTTTTATAAATTGTCTAGCATAATAATCTATATGTTTATGAATTGCTTATCTTTTTTGTTGTTATAGAATTAGGCTATTAATTTTTGGTATGGAGAAAACATCAAATGGATTGTTATGCATGTGTTCCGGTTTAGTCTTTAACTAGTTAATTTATTTGCGGTGCGATTGTAAAAGACATTTAAATTTATGAAATATATCGTTTTGTTAATAAAGTGGAGATAAAACATAAAAGTTTTAAGTAAGATGATACATAAAAAAATAGAGGTTTAATTATTTTCTATATGATAGACTTGGTAAAAGATATCTATTGTTGAACTAATTGAAACATACACTTGAAATGGAAACAACCACTTGAAACGGCAACTAAAGTTTTGACTTTGAGAATTAATTAAGTCCCTACCATAGCATGATCATATTAGGAAGTATACGCTGAAGAATAAATTCTAGTATATATGAAATCTTAGTGCTTTAGGCGGTCTGTAAATGGTATGTGGTATAATCTCTTAACATCTCTCTAATAAAAGTGACCAAAGGAGGTAATCACTTGCAACGAATATAAGAGCGACAATCATAGTTGTATCATTACTAAGTTGCAGTAGCATCATACATGCAAGACTGCAATATAGATAGGCTTTATATCCATCTTGAAGTAATCAAGCAGAAAACCAAGAGATCTTTTATATATTAATACATGCAGAACATTCAACTCCAAAATTAATAAGACATAGAAAAATTAGCAGGAAGGAGTTCTCAATCAGCATATCCAATTTAGGAAAAACCTTATCAAAATATTAAATGTTTACCTTTTGTACTTGAATAATCTTACTTATCAAGTACTGCACAAATTGGATAAAAAATAAAAGCTAGCAAGGAATCATGAAGCTATAAGATATCATACTCGGTGTTTTTTCCCTTGAAATCCTGTAATCTTTTAGGTTCAACTCATTTTTAACATGGAACCAATATAAGTATTATATATGAAATGGAGCTACTAAAAATTTTTCTCACTCGCTACGAAGGGTCGACAAAGTTCTAAAAGTATGCCAAGTAAACTAACATAAAACCTATGAGATATATGATTAGAGAGAAAGCTTCCATGCCATTAAATAGATGACTAAATGTAGACATACTAACAATGTCACTACGACTGTCAAAATAAACTCGAAACACCTTGAACAAAGTGAGGGAACAAACACAGATTAGAACAAATCATGTCCAGAGGAAATCCAACAGAGATAAAATGGTGACATATTTTGAGAAATAGACTGAAAAATATATTTCGCTATGTATCTATCAAGGCTTCTAAACTGCTTCTGTAGATCATAAGAAACCAATTCCTTCTCCCACTCGAATTATCTGATCTATTATCTTTGAAACCCGATTTCGATCCTTTCTCATCCAAACCTTTTCCCTCCCCGCCACTTTGTTGATTATTGAGGTTTTGATGATAAACAAAGCATGTCTAAATGCAATAATTCTAAGAACTAGGTCCTCAACGTACCTGCTTACTTGTTCTAAAAAAACCAACTCCTCAAGATAAAGGACCAACTCCTCAGGTTGATGATTGTACGTCTGTGCAAGACAATAACTTATCTCAAAGTTATCCAGGTCCGAGTTTGGTAAAAGAAGGCTGCTACATGTGATAAGGATTGTTGCTCAAGAAGATACGGAAATTCAGTCAGAAACAAGAGTCTCAAAGCTTGTGGAATCCTTGAAACAGTAGGAGTCCTATCAAAGGAGAAGCTAACTATGTATAGGACTCCTAGAAGATCTCAAGTTGATGCATTTAAATACTATCTACTTTGGACTTCTATTTTTATCTTTTACACATCAACTGAAGAGACATATGTTGTTTGATTTAGTCGGGTACTTGCGGGTTGTATTCTTCTTGAGTCATTTTAGTGAATGTGTTTTGGGAAATCAAGTTATAGTCAAGTGTCATAAACAATTAGTGAGTTGGAGTGAGTTTTTGCTTTACAAGTTAGAGTAATTTGTAAATCAAATAGTCAAAGTAGGTATAATGACCTGATCAGTCATTTTGAGCTCAAGCGTGTCGTTCGATGGTTTGAGGCTTTTTGGGTAGCTTCACTTCAGGTACTACAACTTGTACGTGTGGTCGGAATTGAATTTCAGGAATTCGGAGTTGATTTTGAAAGAAAATTCTAATTTCAGAAGCTTTAAGTTAGAAGAATTGACTAAGGTTTGACTTTTGAGTAAACGGCCTCAGAATTGGGATTTGAAGGTTCCAATAGGTTCGTATGATGATTTCGAACTTGGGCATATATTCTGGTTGAGTATTGGATCATCCGGGAGCATTTCAGCGCTTATTGTGGAAAGTTAACATTTTGAAGGTTTTATAATTTCATAGTTGGTTTGAAGTGAATTTTGATATTATCGATGTCCGTTTGGGGTTCCGAGCCTTGGAATAGTTTAGTATCATGATTTTGTGACTTGCACTCAAAGTTTGACGTCATTTCGGAATGTTTTAATATGGTTCGGACGCGTTCGTCGAAGTTTAAAAGTTTAAAGAAGGACTTCGATCATCGATTCATAGTTTTTATGTTGTTTAGCGTGATTTGAGGCCTCGTCTAAGTTCGTAATATATTTTGGGACGCGTTGGTATATTCGGTCAAGGTCCTAGGGGCCTCGGGTTTGATTCGGATTGAAATCTGAGTGAGAATTTGGCCTTATGCAAATTTCTGGTAGCAGCGCATCTGGTGTAACCACACCTGCGAGATTTTTTGGCCGCAGGTGCGGAGCCGCAAGAGGGTCACAGAAGCGGTTCTGGGCGAGCTGGGCAGTGGCCGCTGGTGCGAGACTTTTTCCGCATCTGCAATGGCACAAATTGCGGCTTCCTGGAGCGCATAAGCGAATTGGAGTGCATGAGCGAGGGGGATTTTCGCACCTGCGATGTCGCAGGAGTGGGACCTTGTCCGCAGGTGCGAAGGGCGGCCTCCAGTGTTTTCCGCAGAAGCAGATTTGCAGCCGCAACAGCTGCCATTGGCTTCGCAGATGCGAAGGTCACCTGAGCAGAATGTATAAGTTAGCCAAATCGGGTTTTGGCTCATTTCACCTCTTTTCTCTCATTCGAGCCAGCCTTGGGGATGATTTTGGAGTGCCATATTTGTCATCCTTCATGAGGTAAGTGATTCCTACCGCTGTGAGTTAAATACATGATCTATATGTGGATTTAAGCATGAAAAATTATAGTAATTGTGGGATTTTTGAAGAAACCTAGAAATTTGGTAATTTTTGATTTTGACTAGTGTTTTGGAAATGGAATTAGGAATAAATGTATTTGAATTCGTGGTGTTATGGGTAATGATTATCTTCGAAAATTTTCGGAATCTGGACACGTGGGCCCGAAGGTTGACTTTATCGACTCTTAGAGTGGAGTTGGGAACTATTATAAATCGATTAGTTATGAGTAATAGCGTATATATTTATGGTTTTGCACATATTTTGACTAGTTTTGGATCGACAGGCATCGGTTTGAGGTGCTAGAGAGGCTTTGGAGCCGGTTATGAAACTTCGGAGCGAGGTAAGTCTCCTGTCTAACCTTGTGAATTGAAAATTACCCCGTAGGTGTTATATTCTTATGTGCTACATGTTGTGGGAGCTACGCACGTATGAGGTAATGAGTGTCTGTGCGTATAATAGAATTCCTTATTATGTTTGGGTAGGCTTAGTTTCACGCCATGCTGTAATTGTACTATTTAAGTTATTTTTGATCGTATAAATTTCTTTATTTTACATTATGACTTGAGACTAGACTTGCATAGAGTGATTCACTATTGTAGATATGTGACGAGCTACTTGATTTAGCTGCGGAATAGGTGCTCCCCTTATGAATTTCTCTCGCGTTGTGCGTTTTCATCAAAAAGCTTCCTTAAAGTTCATCGCTCGCACATTTATTCGTGAATAGGGTCAAGGACCTGTTAAAGCTTCTTATTCTAATGAGATCGGTCCCTTTGCCTCGACAGTATAATGGATACATCTATGGTTCTTGCCGTACGAAACTCGGCAGTCCGCACATTATGATGGGATCGGGTCGTTCGTCTCGGCAGGCTTTTGTACCACACTCTCATGGGAGGGGGCCGTTCGCCTCGACAATATAATAGATGTATCTATGGTTTGTGCTGTTCGACCCTCGGCAGTGTACACATTATGATGGGATCGGTTGTACGCCTCGGCATTTCTATAAAATACTTTTATGGAATCGTGCGTAATAGTTGACAAGAAGCCAGTGTATCTGTGAGTTTTCCTGGTTTGGATTGTGACGACTTATCTGGTGAGGTCCATTATATATATATATATATATATATATGCGCTCCGGTTGAGGAGGTAACTGCTAATTGAGAGCTTGAGTTTATAGTCAAGAGGAGGATTGTACCATGTATTTATACTTGTTTATTTTGTTTACGTACCCTACCTCACATATGTTTATTTCTTACTGTACATGATTTATTGGACCACTAGTAAGTGTCGACGTCGACCCCTCGTCACTACTTCTCCGGGATTAGGCTAGATACCTACTGAGTACGCGTTGATTTACATACTCATGCTGCACTTATTGTGCAGCTACATATATGTCTGGTGGTCTTTTTTGGGTGCAAGGCGCGGCTATTGCGGGGACTTTACCGTGAGCTGCATTCCATGTTATGATCCGCAGCATGCAGAGTCTCCATCAGAGTTATTCATATTCTCATGCCTAATTTGTATTCCAGATAGATGTTGTATTTTATTATATTTCCTAGTTGATGCTCATGCACTTGTGACACCAGGTTTTAGGGGTTCCTACTGGTCGTTCATCATTGTAGTTCACGTAAATATTATCATTTTGCCTTGTAAATTCTATTTCATACTATTTAAGTAATTGAAATTATGATTTCAAAACTAATATAATGAGTAATCAAATTGATATATTACCGTTAGCTTGCCTGACGGCGGCGTTAGGTGCCATCACGACCTATAGTAGATTTTGGGCGGTGACAGCTTGGTATAAGAGTGTTAGGTTCAATTAGGTCTCACGAGTCATGAGAAATTCTAGTAGAGTCTTGCAAATAGGTATAGAGATGTCTGTACTTATCTTCGAGAGGCTACAGAGCTGTTAGGAGCACTTCCCTTCTTGATTCCTCATCGTGCGATTTGATTCCCTTGAGGCTTATGCCTTTATTTCTTCCTACTCAATCTTGTGCGACGTGGAGCGCTTGGTATCAATTGGGCTTTGAGGAGTTGTAAATGGCACTGCAAATGCGGTGCAAGATGTTTTCCTTACATGTTCGAGTGGGCTATTACCGTTGCCTTGCGGAAGGATGTTCTGTCATTTCAGCTCAGTAGCTGTATTATTGATGGTTTTAAGGCTATTCACAGATTCCTATGATGTTCATGCGTTGTTATCACACAGTATTGATGTAATGGTGGGGTGTTTGTTTATGTGCCGAGGCAGCGAATGACTTGAAAGGAGGATTTCTTGATGCATGATTTAGAAGTTCGGCAGTTAATTCCAGCGGAGGAAAGGCAATTCCAGGTTTGGTTGATGAAGTAACGAGACTTGATATTTTTGAGCGTGGTGGAATTCTCATTTGTGAAGTGGTGTCATCGTCCTTGTTCGAATGCATTAGGATTTCCTGGTGTTATGGTCTTCTTTGATTTGCCTTCGAGACAAGGTGTTGTGAAATGGTGCCCGAGGAGCGGTTGTCAGAGATAGCGGTGTGTAGCGGTTCAGAATCGAATTGGTATTTCTAATGTTGATGGCTCGAGAAAGGTGATCTTCTAGGAGGTTTAGAGTTGGTAGAAATTCATTAGTTCCTGTGCTACAGGTATGGATTTGATTTGAGGCAACATTTGGGCAGCGAAGTATGAGGACATACATGGCGGGAGGTGTCTCACGGTGGTTCGAATTACTAGCAGGTCAAGTATGAAAAGCAGAGGTCGAGAAGTTGCTAAAGGAGATGGTTTGACCGAAGTGGGAGTGGCAGAGTAGCGTGTGGATTTTGTGGTAGGATAGCCACGTACTTTGAGGAAGTTTAGAGCGATTTGGCAGTCATGGTGGAAAGTGACTAGGTCCACGGATTATATTTGGAATGGTGGTTACTGTACGGAGGAAGATTGAATATGGCATAAAGGAGTTTGCTTGAAATGAAGAGGGATGTGAAAACTTGATTATCGTTTCGAATGCAACATGATTTGAGTTTAGAAGGTATTGTTAGACTTTAACTTGATGTCAATGGGGAAGGAACAGACTTGTACAACTGGTGGGCGAGCATGGGCTCAGGAGGGTTTACTAAGTTCGCGGTGGTGGTACCCAGTGCAGCGTCGTTGGATGATGTCGGCATGGAATTCCACAGGTGGGTTATCTCCTGTGAACAATTTAGCGGTTGCGTGATTTTGATGAGGTTTCTACAAAGATTTCTACTTACTACCCAACAGAATGTCGAGTATGTGATTGTGGCTGATAATTCGAAATGTTTCATGAAAAGCTTAACAAAAGATTTCTAGAAATTTGGTAGGTTAATGGTGCGAGATCATAGTAATCGAGAAGGAGGAATCGTTGTGGGCTCTACATTATGTGATGGCAGCTTAAAGCTAAGTGGGAGAGCCCACTGTCTACAATTGGATCGCGTGGTTGTCTGCTTGTGCGATTTCTAGTTATCGGTGCATTGGTGGACTATTTATGACTAAGAAAAGAAAACATCAGGAGTAATTCGAGCAAGGAACTTAATGAATGTGTGCTATACTTTGCCTTATCGATTGGGGTGCAGGTTTTGGGAAGACTCAGAGTTTATGCTTTTGGTAGATGTGATGTACAAGGAAAAAAAATAATTCATCTGGTTGCTTCTTTGGGAGTGTTCATGCACTGACAGCGTACTAGAGTTTGGCTCATATTCGGGACCAAGTCAGATTGGATGACTCTTAACAGTGGTTCAATTGGGTTCGTTATGTGGCTGGAGATAGGGATTTTTGTAGCAGAGTGTGAAGAATACTTGGGGAATTTTCTATGTTATCATCGGGTCTGCGGGAAAGTATCAGAAAAAAAATGGAAGAAACAGTTTCGGATTCGTAGAAGGTCTTTCAGAATGGGTGTACCAGTTGCAGATGCTATTGTGCGCATGAGAAAGGTATGAGATGATTCATGGGTATTGAGACGATGTGGTCTTGTGAAGTGGGTCACTCAGGAGGAGTGTAGTTGAGTTTTGTTATGCTTCTTAAATGGAGCTGCTATTATTTCTAAGGCAAGTCAAGAGTGAATTGGATGAAGTTGGTTCAGTTGGTAATGGTTGAATCAGCATGATTGTGGCAATGATCAGTTCCTTCGGTGTGTAAAGTTATACATGTGGGTTGTGGTTGTATGTGTGGGCTCGACAGCCACCACAACTTGATTGATTTGGGAGGTATTTGATTCAATGGCCTTGTAGTGAAAATGGATTCCGGAAGAGTGGTTTAAATCACGACTTAAGGTTTGTATTTTCTACGGTTTGGGAATTCAGTTGCGTGTTGAATTGGTTCTTCTGATATGAGCTAAGTGAAAGGTAAAAGGTTTCTAGCCAATGAAGTGTTTATTCTACTAGTAGTTCACGGGTTCTGATGAATACTTGTAATCTCACGTAGTGGCATGATAGGTGCATTGAGCAGCATGGGAATTTGAAAGTTGAGGATCAAGGTTGCGGTTCGGTGTTGACAAGAATATCACGAGCTCAGATGAGCCGGGAAGAGTTTAGATGTTCAGAGTAAGCTGACATTATCCTAGTGTCGCCTGGTAATGGTGTTCTGTGGAAGGAGCATTGTGTATTGATTTGCGAATTCTTGAATTGCTTTACATATTAGTACGGTTGGTGGCATAGAGGTGCAGACTTTTCTACCTGGTGCGGAAGGTAGTGGGAGCGTACTCCACGAGGAGATTTGTATAAGTGTAGCATGCTAGTCACTTGATTGTTAAATATTGAAACCAAGTACGGAGATTTTTGGTACTATCATTAATGTGAGAGTTTATGCCTGGAAGGCGCTCTATTCCTTTGGTTGTGAACTGTGGGAGTTTGGTTCGAAGTGGACGGCTGCTCGTATGTGTCATGAATGGGGCCATTATGGATCCTTGGAAGGTTATTGGCCCAGTATGGTATGATCATAATCGGTTGAGGTTCGTTGGTGGGCCTAATATGAATGTGTGCTCTATGTCAGGTTTCATTCGTCATAGCATTGCTAACGGAGGAGGCGGCGGGCATTGGATGTTATTCCCGTCGTTAACTATCATGTAATACTCTATTGTGCCAGGTGGGTTGCGAGATGACTTGATTATTCGCACATGTGTTGTGATCCCGTGTAGTTTGTGGTATTACATGAGCAGGATGGCTCTCGAGATGCAGGTCATTTATTGCACCTTAGTCGTGCTCGAGTTTTGTACGTATGGCGCTATCCATCTCCCTAGGGATTCATATTATGCACTTGGCGTGCTTGTGGTCAATATTCGCGCATTTCGTAAGTATAAGCATTATGACTGTCAGGTTCTTCCTTATTAATTGTTATGTTTGGATCGGGTGGAACGTCGCCACGGATACGTTGTTTGGATCAGGTGGCACGCCGCCACATGTATGTTGTGTGGATCGGATTGCACGCCGCAACAATGTCATGTTTGGATCGGGTTTCACGCCGTAATAGTGTCATAGCTAGATCGATGTGCACTCCGCAACAGCAGGATGTTGAGTACGGTTCCCTATACCTTTTTTTTGTGTGTATTAGTTTCTCATTCTCTGAGAAAGGTTCATAACTTCTCTTCGGCCGTTTTATTCGTTATGCAGGCTGGGTAATCCTTTTCCAAAGTTTGTTTTTCCTTATGTATCACATTTGAGTTTGTAGCTTGTTGGCGCATTGTGGGCGTCATATGAGATTTTTGGCAGTGTTTGAGATGGCTAATTGCCTGAGCAGCTTGTACTGGGTGAGACAATGTTATTGGACCAGAGATCAGTGCGATAGGAGTTATGTAGGGTATATTAAAGAGCAAATATAGTTATTCAGTTCAGAATGAGCTAATGGTCTTTGTCAGGAGGAGAGATTCCATGATTTGTTGATTTGGCAGGTGATTATTAGTTTCTACACATCTATTCCGTCGTGGCAGTATTTCGAGAGTTGGAACAGGACATATATGCATCATGAGGTGTATTGGGGGCATCAGATTCGTGAAATTCCAGCTATTGTGATCAGAGGATGTTATTATGGGCAACCGACTTATGTGGTGCATGGTGTGACTTCAACATATGTGCATGATCGTGTTTTGGTACAGTGTATAGTGATTGATATAGTGTTCGTATGTTAGAATCAGGTCTTGTAGAGAAATTTGGAGGTTGGAATTTGGTTCTAAGTCTTAAATAAAAGGGAATATTTTCAGTCTGACTCAAGCTAATGTGTTCAACTGGGTTGTGGTGGCACGTGTAGGTGCACGAGGTGTTAAATAGTGATTTTGGACAACTCCAGAGCAGTCCTTAGCACGTTCAAGGACGAACGTATGTTTAAGTAGGGGAGAATGTAACGACCCGACCGGTCATTTTGAGCTCTAGCGTGTCGTTCGGCAATTTGAGGCCTTGGGTAGCTTCACTTCAGGTACTACGACTTGTACGTGTGGATGGAATTGAATTTTGGGAAGTTCGGAGTTGATTTGGAAAGAAAATTCTAATTTTGGAAGCTTTAAGTTGGAAGAATGGACTAAGATTTGACATTTGAGTAAACGACCTCGGAATCGGGATTTGAAGGTTCCAATAGGTTCGTATGACAATATCGGACTTAGGCGTATGTTCAGGTTGAGTATTGGATCACCCGGGAGCATTTCGGCACTTATTGTGGAAAGTTAGTATTTTGAATTTAGAATTTCATAAGTTGGATTGAAGTGGATTTTGATGTTATCGATGTCTGTTTGGGATTCCGAGTCTTGGAATAGGTTCGTATTGTGATTTGTGACTTGCATGCAAAGTTTGGCGTCATTCCAGAATGTTTTAATATGGTTCAGATGAGTTCGTCGAAGTTTAAAAGTTTAAAGAAGGATTTCGATTGTCGATTTGTTGTTTCGATGTTATTTGCCTAAGCTAAGTTCGTAATGTGTTTTGGGATGCGTTGGTATATTTGGTCAAGGTCCCGGGGACCTCGACTTTGATTCGGATTTAAATTGGAGTGAGAATTTTGGCCTTACGTAAATTTTTGGTAACAATGCATCTGGTGTAACTGCACATACGAGGTTTTGGCTGTAGGTGCAGAGCCGCAGAATTGGCCAAGAGGGTCGTAGAAGCGGTTCTGGGCGAGCTGGGCAGTGGCCGCAGGTGCGAGATTTTTTCTGCATCTATGATGGCGCAGATGCGGCTTCCTGGAGCGCAGAAGCAGATTAAGTGTAAGAGCGAGGGGGAATTTTGCACCTGCAATGTCGCAGGAACGGGACCTTGTCCGCAGGTGTGAAGGGCGGCCTCCAGTGTTTTCCACAGAAGCGGATTTGCTGTCGCATAAGCGGCCATTGGCTTCGCAGATGCGAAGGTCGCCTGGGAAAATGCACAAGTTATACAAATCGGATTTTGGCTCATTTCTCCTCTTTTCTCTCATTAGAGCCCGCCTTGGGGGCGATTTGGGGGATCCATTTTTGTCATCCTTCATGAGATAAGTGATTCTACTGTTGTGAGTTAAATACATGATCTACATGTGGATTTAAGCATGAAAAATTATAGTAATTGTGGGATTTTTGAAGAAACCTAGAAATTTTGTAATTTTTGATTTTGGCCAGTGTTTTGAAAATGGAATTAGGAATAAATTATATATTTGAATTCGTGGTGTTATGGGTAATGATTATCTTCAAAAATTTTCGAAATTCGGACACATGGGCCCGGAGGTTGACTTTATTGAGTCTTTGAGCGGAGTTGGGAATTGTTATAAATTGATTAGTTATGAGTAATGGAGTATATATTTATGAATTTGCACATATTTTGACTAGTTTTGGATCGACGGGCATCAGTTTGAGGTGCTAGAGAGGCTTTGGAGCCGGTTATGAAACTTCGAAGCAAGGTAAGTCACCTGTCTAACCTTGTGAGATGAAAATTACCCCGTAGGTGTTATATTCTTATGTGCTACATGTCGTGGGAGCTACGCACGTATGAGGTGACGAGTGTCCGTGAGTATGCTAGAATTCCTGATTATGTTTGGGTAGACTTAGTTTCATGCCATGCTATAATTGTACTATTTGAGTTCTTTGTTCGTTTAAATTCCTTTACTTTACGTTATGACTTGAGACTAGACTTGCATAGAGTGATAGACTCGCTATTGTAGAGATGTGACGAGCTACTTGATTTAGTCGCGGAATAGTGGTGCTCCCCTTACGAATTTCTCCTGCGTTGTGCGTTTTCATCGAAAAGCTTCCTTAAAGTTCATAACTCGCACGTTTATTTGTGAATGGGGTCAAGGACCCGTTAAAGATTCTTATTCTAATGGGATCGGGCCATTCACCTTGGCAGTGTAATAGATACATCTATGGTTCGTGTCGTTAGACCCTCGGTAGTGCGCACATTATGATGGGATCGGGCCGTTCACCTCGGCAAGATTTTGTACCACACTCTCATGGGAGCGGGCCGTTCGCCTCAAAAATATGATAGATGTATCTATGGTCATGCCATTCGGCCCTCGACAGTGCACACATTATGATGGGATGAGGTCGTACGCCTCTGCATTTCTATGAAATACACTTATGGGATCGTGTGTAATAATTGACAAGAAGCCAGTGTATTTGTGAGTTTTCCTTATTTGGATTGTGACGATCTATCTGGTGAGGTCATTATATATATATATATATATATATATATATATATATATATATATATATATATATATAT
>MCJB01001780.1:54521-75871 GCA_002018475.1 Nicotiana obtusifolia
ATATATATATATATATATATATATATATATATATATATATATATATATATATATATATATATATATATATATATATATTATGTATGTATGTATGTATGTATGTATGTATGTTTATATGCTCCTGTTGAGGAGGTAACTACTAATTGAGAGCTTGAGTTTATATTCGAGAGGAGGATTGTACCACGTATTTATACTTGTTTATTTCATTTACGTACTCTGCCTCTCATGTGTTTACTTCTTACTGTACATGATTTATTGGACCATTAGTAAGTGTTGATGTCGACCCCTCGTTACTACTTCTCCAGGGTTAGGCTAGATACTTACTGGGTACGCGTTGATTTACGAACTCATGCTGCATTTGTTGTGTAGGTACATATATGTCTGGTGGTCTTTTTTTGGTGCAAAGGCGTGGCTATTGCGGGGACTTTACCGTGAGCTGCATTCCATGTTACCATCCGCAGCATGCAGAGTCTCCATCAAAGTTATTTATGTTCTTCTGCCTAATTCGTATTCCAGACAGATGTTGTATTTTATTATATTTCCTAGTTGATGCTCATGCACTTGTGACACCGAGTTTTGGGGGTTCCTACTGGTCGTTCATCATTGTAGTTCACGTAAATATTATCATTTTGCCCTATAAATTCTATTTCATGCTATTTAATTAATGAAAATTGTAATTTCAAAACTAATAAAATGAGTAATCAAATTGATCTATTATCGTTGGCTTGCCTGACGGTGGCATTAGGCGCCATCACGATCTATAGTGGATTTTGGATCGTGACAATAGGAGTACTGGAGAGTATTGAATTACAGTAATTAATACATTTTTTGGCTCATTGGTCTAGTGGAGTTTAATTTGAAAATTCTACGTAGTAAGTCGTGGTTTTTGCACATTTCAAGCCGGGTTGTTTTCCACAAAAAAATCGTTGTATTTACTTTACTGCTTATTTTACTTCATGTTTAAGGAATACGGTAAAGAACTAAGTTCCTCACCAATTCATACAGGCACTCAAATTAACAATTGGTATCAGAGCAGGTTCTCTCACACACACAACTAATACCTAGAGAGATCATGGAAGCAAGATGAGTGCTCCACCAGGAATTAATGAAGGATAATCAACTACCAGACCACCCCTGTTCAATGGAAAATATTACCAAAATTAGGCCAGCAGAATGAGTTCAAATTATTCAAATATTACACGATAAAGTTCTAAGTTTACCCGGACATAAACATATTTTAGCTATGTACGGACTCTCGTCACCTCGTGCGCACGTAGCACCCACAACTAGTAGCACATAACAATTATATCACCTAGGAGGTAGTTTCCCCTTCACAAGGTTAGACATGAGACTTACCTTGCTCTGAAGTTCCTTAACCGGCTGCTACGCCTCTCTAAAACCTCAAACCAAAAGCCCATCGGTCCAAACTAGTCAAACAATCATGAAAACCAATAAAAATATACTCCAACATCATACTTAATTAATTTATAACAATTTCCAACTCCTCTCGAAAAGTCAATAATGTCAACCCTCGGGCTCACGTGCTCGGATTCCAAAATTTTTCGAAGATAACCACTACCCACAACATTACGAACTCAAATATGTAATTTATTCCCAATTCCATGTTCAATTTTATAGTAGAAATCCAAAAATATCAAATTCTAGGTTTTCTTCAAAAGCCCGACAATTTTTACAAAATTTCATGAATTTACAAGCCCACTTTCGTATATTTAACTCACAACATGTAGAAATCACTTACCTCTTGATTGATGATAAAAATGGTGCTCCAAAATCACTCCAAAGTTGGCTCCTATGGAAGAAATGAAGTGAAAATGAACCAAACCCCCGATTTTAACATAACATGCCCAGTCCGACCTTCTTCGCGAACGCAGTAAGTCCTATGCTTTCGCGAAGCACAACCAGCTTCTTCCCTCTAGTTCCTCTACACAAATGCGAGACAGGGCCTACGAACGTGAAGCCTTACCAGCTTGATCATCGCGGACGTGGCCGCCCTTCCGCGAACTCAAAGACCAGTCTCCCCAGCCAGGCCAGCTCTGCTTACAGGAATGCGACCGGGCCTTCTCAAACGCGGAGCACAACTGCCCAATCCATTGCGAACACTATTGCCTTATCACGAACAACTAGAGAAAAAAGGTCGCCAGCTCAATTCCTTCTCCGCGAACGCGGGAGGCCCATCGTGTTCGCGAAGAACAAAACCAGCACAAACAAACCAACAATAGCAGCTCAACCAAACTTTGTCCGAAACCACCCTGTATCACACCCCGGGGCCCTCGGGACCCCGTCCAATCACACCAACCAGTCCTAAAACATAAACCTGCTCAAGGCCTTAAATCACACCAAACAACATCAAAACTTCGAATCGACAATCAAAGCCTTTCTTTAAACTTTCAAACATTTAATCTTCGACGAACGCGTCTGAATTACACTAAACATTCCATAATGACGCCAAACTTTACGCACAAGTCATAAATCACATTACGAACATATTTTAAGGCTCAGAACCTCAAACGAACATCGATAATATCAAAATACACTGCGAACCAAACTTATGAAATTCTAACACTTTCAAAATGCCAACTTTCCAAAAAAAGCACCAAACTGCTCCCGGGCCATCCGATACTCAACCCGAACACGCACCCAAGTCCGAAATCATCATACAAACCTATTGGAGCCTTCAAATCCCTATTCCGAGGTTGTTTATTCAAAATTCCAACCTCAGTTAACTCTTCCAACTTAAAGCTTACGCATTTAGAATTTTCTATCCGAATCAACTCTGAACTTCCTGAAATTCAATTCCGACTATGCATACAAGTCATAATACATGAAGTGAAACTACTCAAGGCCTCAAACCGTCAAACGACGTGTTAGAGCTCAAAATGACCAATCGGGAGCTCAAAACTACTCATGGCCTTAAAACGACCAGTTGGCCTAATTAATTGAATTTATAAAAGAAAAACCTCCTCTCACTAACAGCTTTCCAAGGAGGGAGTGTGTCATTTAAAAATAGGAAAAAGGGCTAGATAATAGGTATTGGCAAGGTTGGTAAGCCACTCTCTCATGCTATAGAAGATGTGTATTATGTGGTAGATCTTAAACACAATCTTCTTAGCATCTCTCAAATGTGCGACAAAGGAAATAAGGTAAAATTCAATTCCAAAATTTGCATTGTCACTAAGTTTGATACTGATAAAAATTGTGTTAAAGTGTAAGAGACATTGCTATGGCATAGAAGACTGGGACATGCTAGTCTCTCTCAACTCAACAAGTTGGCAGCAAAGGACTTGGTCCTTGGTCTACCAAAAGTTGAGTTCTCCTCTGACAGGGTGTGTGATGCATGTGTTAGAGGTAATCATGTAAAGTCATCCTTTAAATCTAAAAAGGTTGTCAGTACCTCTAAACCTCTGGAACTCCTTCATATGGACCTACGTGGACCAATGAGAGTAGGAGCCTCTTATGCTTGTGATTGTTGATGACTTCTCAGATATACCTGGACTCTGTTTTTGGGATCTAAAGATGAAACCTTTGATATTTTTTGCGTATTTTTTAGATTGATTTAACAAAAACTAGGGTGCAATGTATTGAGAATAAGAACTGACCATGGAATTGAGTTTGAAACTTCAAAATTTCTTGAGTTCTGTAGCTCATATGGTATTGACCATAGTTTCTTTGCACCTAGAACTCCACAGCAAAATAGGGTTGTAGAAAGAAAGAATAGATTCGTAGAAGACATGGGGAGGACCATGTTGATTGCTAGTGGACTGCCTAAGAGTTTTTGGGCCGAGGCAGTCAATACCGCATGTTACCTGCTAAATAGTTGCATGGTCAGACCCATTCTTGCGAAAACTCCCTATGAGTTACTTAGAGGAAGAAAACTCAACATTACTCACCTGAGAGCGTTTGGGTTCAAATATTTTGTGCATAATAATGAAAAAAAAGCTCTAAGTAAGTTTGATGACAGAAGTGATGAGGGAATTTTCTTGGGTTACTCTCCACATAGTAAGACCTATAATGTTTTTAATAAAAGAACTATATGTATAGAAGAAAATAATTATTTTATATTTGATGAATCTAACAATTTGGCTGAGAAAGGTCTACAGGATGAAGATTATGACATAGGACTCACTCGTGATGGATCTGAACCTCAGTATGAAGATCGATTCGAAGAACACAAGGAAATTGACAGTGATCATGAGGAACAAGAAGAAGAAAGAATTACTCTGACTGCTAACCAGACTGATGAAGCCACACCCACTGAACATGTTCCTTTGGGTCACTCCTTGGGTGAATCTTCTCTGGGTATACAGATTAGACCGTGGAAGCATCAAAGTTCACATCCTCTTGAGAATATCATCTCTGATCCAAATACAAGAGTGAAAACCAAGACTTCTCTAAGAAATCCATGTGCACTCACAACATTTATTTCACAAGTTGAACCAAAGACCATCAAAGAAGCTCTAAAGGATCCATACTGGATTATGGCCATGCAAGTCAATTTGAGAGAAGCAAGGTCTGGCACTTGGTACAGAGACCCAAGAATAGAACTGTCATAGGTACTAGATGGCTGTTCAGAAATAAGCTGGATGAACAAGGAAATATCACAAGGAACAAGGCCAAATTAGTGGTTCAGGAATACAATCAATATGAGGGCATTGACTATGATGAGACGTTTGCACCTGTAGCTAGAATGAAGGCTATAAGAATGCTTATAGCCTTTGCTGCCCACATGGATTTCACCTTATATCAGATGGATGTAAAGAGTGCCTTCTTAAATGGTTATCTGAAGGAGGAAGTGTTTGTCAAATAACCTCCTGGATTTGAAAGTTAAGAATTTCCTGACTATATGTTCAAGTTGGATAAAGCTCTTTATGGACTGAAACAAGCTCTAAGAGCTTGGTATGAAACACTCTCAAAGTTCCTCTTAGCTAACAACTTTTTAAGAGGAAAGGTGGACAACACCTTATTTCTAAGGAGCACAGGGAACAATATTTTGATTGTGCAAGTGTATGTGGATGACATTATCTTTAGGGCTATCAATGAAGCAATGTGCAAGGAATTTGGTGAGATGATGGGAAATGAGTTTGAAATGAACATGATGGGTGAATTGAACTTCTTTCTGGGGTTGCAAATCAAGTAAACACCAATTGGAACCATGATACATCAGCAGAAATATATCAAGGAACTACTAAAGAATTTCAACATTGGACTCCTCTAAGTCCATTGACACTCCCATTGCACCTGCAACAAAATTGCACCTTAATGAAGAAGGGAAAAGTGTTGATATAGAGGAATGATTGGGTCACTATTGTATCTCATAGAAAGCAGGCCCGATATCATATTCAGTATGGGATTGTGTGCAAGATTTCAGGCAAAACTCAAGGAATTTCATCTGAAGGCTGTCAAAAGGATACTAAGATATCTCAAAGAGACCCCTGACCTCTGCCTATGGTATCCTAAAGGATATAGCTTAGAGACCCCTGACCTGTGCCTATGGTATCCTAGAGGATATAGCTTTAATCTAGTTGGCTATGTTGCTGCTAACTATGCGGGTTTTCATGTTCATGGGAAAAGCACTTCAGGAACAACTTATTTTCTTGGTTCATGTCTGGTGTCTCGGGGAACCAAAAAGCAAAACTCAGTGGCCTTATCCACAGCCGAGACTGAATATGCTTAGTTGCTATGGATAAGATAATAGCTAATAGACTATGGTATATTTGTTGATTGTGTTCCCATTTTCTGTGATAACACTAGTGCAATAAATATTGCTTAAAATCCATGTCAGCACAAAAGAAACAAGCACATTGACATTAGACATCACTTTCTCAGAGACAATATTGAAAAGGAAAATATCTCAATTATTTTTTGTAAAACTGAAGATCAAATTGCTGATATTTTACTAGAGCTCTGAGTGGAGATCACTTTGAAAGGAACATACTAGAACTAGGTCTAATCATGTAATGACCCGACCGGTCGTTTTGAGCTCTAGTATGTCGTTCTGCGTTTTGAGGCTTTGAGTAGCTTCACACTTCATGTATTATGGCTTGTACGCGTGGTCGGGGTTGAATTTTGGGAAGTTCAGAGTTGATTCGAATGGAAAATTCTAATTTTGGAAGCTTTAAGCTGGAGGAATTGACTAAGGTTTGAATTTTAAGTAAACGACCTCAGAATCGGGATTTAAAGGTTCTAGTAGATTTGTGTGATGATTTCGGACTTGGGTGCATGTTCGGGTTGAGTGGGTCGCTCGGAAGCATTTTGGCGCTTATTGTGGAAAATTGACATTTTGAAGATTTTAGAATTTCCTAAGTTTGGTTTGAGGTGGACTTTAGTGATATCGATGTCCCTTTGGGGCTTCGAGCCTTGGAATAGGTTCATATCGTAATTTGTAACTTGCACGCAAAATTAAGCGTCATTCCGGGTTGTTTAAGTGTAATTCGGACTTGTTCGGCAAAGTTTGAATATTTGAAAGTTTAAAGAAGGTTTCGATCATCGATTGATAGTTTTGATGTTGTTTGGTATAATTTGAGGTCTCAAGCAGGTCCGTGTTATGTTATGGAACTGGATGGTTTATTGGACGGGGTCCCGTGGGCCTTGGGTGTGTTTCTGGATGGTTTCAGACCATGTTTGGATGATTTGCTGTTGCTGGTTGCTGGTGTCTGGTTTTGTTCTTCGAGTACGCAAAGGGATTCATGCGTTCGTGAAGAAGGATTCTTGGGGCTGCTGGGATTTTCCCCTCGCGAACACGATGAAGGAGACGCGAACAAGGAGCAGAGGCTGGGGTAGCCTATGCGAACCCGACTTGGAGGTTGCGAACGCGAAGAGGAAGGGGAGCTGGGACCTGTCAGGCGTTAATCCTTCACGAACGCGGCTCGTGGCCCGCGATTGTGAGGCAGTGGGATCTTAAGGGTTAGTGAACGTGGCCAGGGTCGCGAACATGTAGAGTAATATTTTGGAGGCAATTGTTTTAGCCTTTGCGATCGCGATGAATGAAAGGCTTGGGCAAAATTGTTTTAAGTCGGGATTTTTTCTCATTTCACTCATTCTCTCTTTGTTTGGGCGATTTTTGGAGAGCTTCAAGGGGAGATTTTCATCGTCTACTGCAAGGTAAGTCATTCCCCCATAATGTTGGTGAATACATGGATTATATATGGATTTGAACATGGAAATTAGTAGAAATTATGAGATTTGAAAAAAACCTCGAAATTGGTATTTTTGAAGTTTTACCATGAAATTAGGAATAAATTATATACATGAGTTCGTGGTGTTATGGGTAAAGTTTATCTTAGAAAATGTTCGAAATCCGGGCACATGAGCCTGATGGTTGACTTTATTAACTTTTCGAGCGGAGTTGGGAATAGTTATAAAATGATACTTATGTGTATTAGAGTATATTTTTATTGATTTGTATATTGTTTGACTAGTTTTTGAGCAACGGGCATCGGTTTGAGGTGTTAAAGTGGCATTAGAACTTCAGAGCAAGGTAAGTCTCCTGTCTAACCCTGTGAGGGGGAATATACCCATATTCTCATGTGCTACATGTTGTGGGAGCTACGCACGTATGAGGTGACAGGTGTCCATGCGTATGCTAGAATTCCTGATTATGTCTGGGTAGAATTACGTTCACGCCATGTTATAACTGTACTATTTGATTTATCTTTGCTCGTTTAATTCCTTTATTTTGCGTTACGACTTGAGACTAGACTTGCATAGGGTGATAGACTCACTATTGTAGAGATGTGATGAGCTACTTGGTAATACGCAGAATAATTTGTGTTTCTCTTATGAATTTCTCCAGCGTTGTGCGTACTCATTACAAAGTTTTTCTTAAATTTCATAACTCACACGTATATTCATGAGTGGGGTCAATGACTCGTTAAAGCTCCTTATTCTAATGGGATCGGGCTGTTTGCCTCGACAGGATTTTTTACCACACTCTTATGGGAGCGGGCCATTTGCCTCGGCAGTATAATCGATGCATCTATGGTTTGTGTTGTTCGACCGTCAGTAGTGTACACAGTATTATGGGATCGAGCCGTTCGCCTCGATAGTATCATATTCCTTATGGGATCAAGCCGTATGACCTCATAATCGTATGTTATATTGCTAGCAGTCCGAATATTCACGAGATTTTCCTTCCAATGATGCCTTGCATTTTATATGTTGTTTCTTATTCATTTGATATTGGCTCTTGATAAATACCGAGTTGTTGAGATAAAATACGAGATTGAGAAGTTTATATCGTTTATGTTGGTTACCCTTTCATCCTACTATTACTGTCTTGCTTCATATCTGTTTAGGATTTAGCATACTGCTTTATTAAACATCTAGTAAGTGTTGGCGTTGACCCCTCGTCACTACTTCACCGGGGTTAGGCTAGATGCTTACTGGGTACACGTTGATTTATGTACCCATGCTATACTTGCTGCACTTATTGTGCAGAAATATATATATATATATGTTTATATATATATATATATATATATATATATATATATATATATGTGTGTGTGTGTGTGTGTGTGTGTGTGTGTGTCTGGTGGTCCTTTGGGTGCAAGGGCGCGGCTGTTGCGGGGACTTTAGGGTGAGCTGCATTCCATGTTGCGATCCGCAGCATAGAGAGTCTCCATCAGAGTTATTTATATTCTCCAGTCTAACTTGTATTCCAGACAGATGTTGATTATTATTGTACTCCTTAGTATATGGTCATACACTTGTGACATCGGATTTTGGGGGTTCCTACTGAATGTTCATTATTGTAGTTCACGTAATTATTATCATTTCATCTTGTAATTTATATTTAATACGGAAGTTGGAAGCAAAAATCATGGGTTTTCTGTGAGTACCAGACCGTACTCTACTTATTTAATGAGATTCATGATTTCAAAAATAATAAAATGAGTAACTAAGTTGATTAAGCACCATTGGCCTGCCTGACGGGTCGTTAGGCGCCATCACGACCTATAGGGGATTTTGGGTCGTGACAAATCAATTCTTCCATCTAAGTTGAACCCTAGTGATTGGCTAGAAAAGGTATAATTAGATGTAGATAATTAAGTACAATTTGTTTGATTCAGCTTCGTACTTGTATTAAGCTCACATACTTGCTTGGAAAATCTTGCTGATAATTGTGTTGTTTGATACTACTCTGAAACTTTATTGCAGAAACAAATAAGAAGCTGCTAAGGAGTTGGTTCTTTGACTCAGGTACGATTCATATTGTCTTAATTCACTGGGACTTAATATCCTAAAATTATTGCTATGCTCAGACTTCTAATTCCGTTGGCATCACTTAATTCCTGCTGCTCTCACCATCCCCACCTCCACTTTACCCCAACTTCCAAAACCCACCACCTATGCACCTCAGGCTACTACAAGAAATACCTCTAAGTGAACAAAGGTCAAGGCTACTCCAAGAAAATATGCCAAGAAAGTGCCTGATGTTGCTACTCAGGTAGACACAGTGGTCAAGGAATCTGTGGTTCAGTAGGAATCAGTGCCAGTCATTACTAATCAAGTACAACATCCTCATTCGAATTTAGATATTTTGGTATCCGCTATAGACGTTTCACCCTTAGATACTCTCCCACCAACGAGTGAGAAACCACAAGTGGAGGAATTCACTATAGAAAATGGTGTAGGTGATCTGGGGAATGAGGTAGATACTACTACTGTGGGGCCTATGGTTAAGGGGGAAGGAAGTAAATAACCTGTGCAAAAGGAGGCATCTGATGGTCTTTCATTTAGATGGACTGAGGATGAGGATGATGATAGGGGTGAAAAAGAAGAAGAAGCTATGGACAGTCATGAGGAGAATAATGATCAAAACATAGCCAATTAAGAAGAAAAGAGTGAGAATGAGGGAGCATCTAGAGATGAGAAGGAGATTGATACGGATGATAAGATAGGTGAACAAGTAAATGATTCTGCAGAAGAAGAAAATCATAGTGAAGAAGAGGATCACTCTGAGAATGAGGGTGGGGATCAAGAAAAAACAAGTGAGAGTGAAGGAGTGGATGAAGGGAGCGAGGAAGAGAATGAGAATTTGAGTGAGGAATCTGAAGGCTCTATGACCATTAGGGACACTGTCGTAGCCCCTTTAGAAGAAACTGGTGAAGAGACAGGAGCTCAAGAACTTGGGTCTCTGTTAACTCCTTTCACCGGAGATGAAGAAGTTAGCAGTGATGAAGATGACTTGCCATTATACGAGGTAGGGAAGAAACCCTAAATACTCCTGTGAAAGCAACAAAGTCAGCAGTCCCAATAAGGAAAGGAGTGGCCACTCCTACCAGGACTCCTCTTACAAGGAGTAAAAGCAAGGCTGTTGATGAACAAGTCATTAAGGAGTTTAGAAGTGCCAAGAAGCCAAGGAAAAAGATCTCAATTGTGGAACTCGTCGTTGAGCTGGATGGAGAAGATGAGTTTGAATCTGCTTTGCCAGCCAAGTCCTCTACACCAAAGATAAAGGTTGCCAAAGGTACAAAAACTGCTGCCCCTTCTACAAGGGCCAGTAGGAGAAAAACAAGAAAGAATGTGCCAGCTGCAATTGATCGACTCACAGAGTTCGGGAACAGAAAAGTGCTAAATGAGAAGATTCTTGCAAACACCGATGAGAAGGGGATGGCTCAATTGGTGGAAAAACTTGAGCTACAGGGTGTTGAAGCACACGTTTGTCAAATCCTTCCCTCATGTATGTGTTCATGCTGTGGTGGAGTTCTATGCAAATTTCAAATTTGATGGGAAGGTAGTTAAGAGTAATGTAGGGGGATTTGAAATAGAGTTTGATGCTGAGGAGCTGGGGATACTTCTGAATATCTCTTCTTTGGGAATTGACAATTACTTGTAGAAAAAGTATCCAGCCATAGACAATATTGTTGACACTGGCATTGTGGTCACAAGAAAATTTTCTCAAAAGTTTGAACTGGATGCTCCCCAGAAGGTGTACAAGACTGATATGACTCCCTTCCACAAGTTGTTGTTTCATTTTGTCAATTCCTGTATTCTTCAAAGGTCTGAGAGAAGGCATGAAGCTACTCTGCTGGACATGGATGTAATGGAACTACATGACACTTGTAGACCTATAAATCTCCCTAACCTGCTGATTCAGCATATGGCAAGAGCTGCAGACACTTCCAAGCCTAAGCATGTTATGCCTTATGATTTTGTGTTGACTGTGTTGTTTGAAAAATTCAACATTGCCTTACCTGAGCTTAATTATGGAAACCAAAATAATGTTTTGGATGGTGTTACCCTCAAGCAGTGTGGCTATGAGGAGATCAAGGCTAGAGGACCCACATGATCTGCTATTCTAGCTAGGAGCAGTAGGGTTGCAGAGCTCAATAAGAGGTTGGAGTTGGTTGTTGAAAAGAATGCCAAGCTCCTTGAAGACAATGATGAGCTGAGAAAGGAAACCATGCAACTTAGGGAAGAACTCAGAAGATATAGAGAAGCTCATGCCCGACAGAATGCCACCCTTGTGAAAGCATCGACTCCTTCTACCTCTCATCCATGAACCTGTTCCTTCCCAGTGTCCTTAGTTTCCTTTGCTATTCTAGTGATGTTTTATATTTTTTCTCTTTTATCTTAGTCTGAGTAGTTTGCAGTATGCTTAGTTTATTTCGTTCTAATGGTTAAGATGAGGCCCTGGGCTTCTTTTGGCACTACTTAATGTCTCCTCTTGTTCTGCTTTACCGCTTTGTACAATGTTGGATCTTCAGCCTAGTCTGTTTGCCTTGATATTTCTTAAGCTTATGTTGTAGCCTGTTTAGCCTTGAATTTTACGTTATCTATGCTTCATCTGTCTAACATCTTTTTGTTTTTTTTTGTTTTTTTTTTTAATGATGCCAAAAAGGGGAAGATAAAGGTTGGGAGGTTGTGGGTTGTGAACATACATGTCTATTAATAGTACTTATATTATCTAGTTCTTTGTTGTGATTACCTGATTCTACTGTGTACAAAGTTTGTCATCATCAAAAAGAGAGAATTTATTGAGGATTTAGGTTTTGATGATTAAAAAAGTATGTCTAAATGCAATAATTCAAAGAACCACGTCCTCAACGTAGCTGCTTAGTTGTTCTAAAGAACTAGCTCCTCAAGATAAATGACCCCTTAGGTTGATGATTGTACGTCTGTACAAGATAGTAACTTTATCTCAAAGTTAATTAGGTCCGAGTTTGGTGGAAGAAGGATACTACATGTGATAAGGGTTGCTGCTCAAGAAAATATGGATAATTCAGTCAGAGACAAGAGTCTCAAAGCTTGTGAAATCCTTGGAACAATAAGAGTCCTATCAAAGGAGAAGCTAACTATGTATATGACTCCTAGAAGATCTCAGGTTGATTCATTTCTACTTTGGACTTTTGTTTTTATCCTTTTACACATCAACTGAAGAGTCATATGTTGTTTTCTCTAGTCGAGTACTTGCATTGTATTCTTCTTGAGTCAGTCTAGTGAATGTGTTTTAGGAAATTGAGTTGTAATCAAGTGTCACCAACAATTACTGAGTTGGAGTGAGTGTTTGCTTTACAAGTTAGAGTAACAAGTTAGAGTAACTTGTAAATCAAATAGTCGTAGTAGGAGTACTGGAGAGTATTGAATTACAGTCTTGTAATTGATACATTTTTGGCTCATTGTTCTAGTGGAGTTGAAGTTGAAAATCTTACGTAGTAGGTCGTAGTTTTTGCACCATTTGAGCCAGCTGATTTTCCACTTAAACATCTTTGTGATTACTTTAATACTTATTTTACTTCACGTTTAAGGAATACGGTAAAGAACAAGTTCTTTAGTAATTCATACGGACACTCAAATTTACACACATCGTCTCTTTCTTTCAATTTTTCCTTTCTTCATCCAACTTCTCTATAATTAGTCACTACTTGAATTTTTGCCTTAAGAAAGAAAGGAAAAGAGGACTATAATTCTTAATTGATGGTGCTTTCAATCTTTTCAACATTATATATAGTAATATGATTATCTCAGTTTTTCTTTTTTCAGTCTCTCTCTTACAAGTAACGCTGTCAAGAAAATATTGGAAAGCCAAATAGGAAGGAAGAAGAAGAAGAATAAAAGTTTAACCTGAATCCTTATGGTTGGACTCATATTGTACCATAATATGAGTCCCTATGGTTGGACTCATACTCTGCCAAAACCTGATATGAAAAGTAAAAATAAAAGATATTAATACTAAAACACATGAGATAAACACCAATCAAGTAAGAAAAAGTTGTATTAATCTGAATAGCATAATAATGATTATGTCGATTTCTAATACGCATAAAACACATATTCCTATACAATAACAAAATTTGAACTATAAATATAAAGAATAAATAATCAAAGAGAAAAAGTAAATATTAGAGTGACACAGACAGGTCAACCAAAAAGAGTCCTGAAAATGCAGAATCATACCAAAGATGGAAGCTAGAGTATTATTCTTTTTCAAAATATAAACTCGTAATTAGGATACCTACAGAGCAAAAACTCTGCATAGGGATCTTAGGAAAGATCCATTCACAAATATGTAATGATTGGCTGGTATAAATATTTTAATGTTAACAAAGAAATGCAGGAAGCAGCAAAAAGTATATACCAACCAATAGAGAAAACAAAAAGCTATTATCAAGTGTCCTTTACCAGACTCTCTTGCCCCTTTGATCATGTTGGGAAGTGATGAAAAACTGAAAATTCTAAAATCCCTATATATGACAACCAAAACCTCAAAAGTCAAGCAATAGACTTGAACTACAAAAGAACACATTAAAAACTAATCAAAATAATGGGCAATAAAAAAGAATGAATATGGAAGTAATTACGTTATGAATAAGTTTAAAGGGAGAAAAGAACGTAGGTATATGTTACTTATTTAGATTGGACATAACTATTTAGAGAAGTCATACCAAATTTGTTTATCTTCTTTTAAATAATAAATAAATACCTTCAGAAAATGGAACAAAGGCAAATATTTGAAAATAAAATAAATAGAGATCCCGGCTTAGAAGAGGTGCCACAACCTCTCTCTCTCTCTATATATATATATATATATACTCGTTTTTGGACACGTGCGTTGTACATGTATCCTGAATTTTGATAAACAAAATTTAAAAACAAAATGAAGATTATTAATTATATTATTTTTTAGAGTTTTGTTCATTTTATGATGCTGACCTGCAACTTTGGGGGAAAGGCTTGTAAAAACCAATACAACTATACAAGGAAAACACAAAAATATTATACAAGAGTAATACAAGCTCACGGATTCTCTAATTGCCTTTACCTCGTGTATCGTGGCATCAGAGGCGGAACCAGAACTTTAAATTTATGGGTTCAAAATTCCAACATTTAAAGTTACTTGGTTCTAAATTAATAATTTATACACATTCAGTGAACTTTTTAAAATAAATACAGAGTTCGAACAAAGCTATTGGGTTCGACCAAACCTGATCTTGGCACTCTAGCTCTTCCCATATGTGGCATCCACCAGAAACATCATGATTCCTGGGGAACCTTTAGAAAGGGGGACGCTCCACGAATCTTTAAGTTTTTTAATTAAATAAATCAACAAAAAATATTCTAATTAAGCTTATTCACATATTTAAGTCAATTTAAATACAACAATACTTATGTAGCAACAAATAAATTTCCAAAAGAATTTACAGGGAACTATTTTACAAAAAAAAAAAAAAAAAAAAGGAGCATACATATATTAATCAATCCATCACAATAGTGAGATTGAACTATTTCTTACTCAAACAAGTTGTTGGATCAATAATTACTACTCTCTCAAAAGTACTCAGGTGGAGAACTCCATCAGTCCATCAAAACTATTTCTTATATGTCATTAGTGATGCTCCAATTATTAAAAATAAAAGTACCTCATAGTAAATAACCACATTTCAAGACTGATGTTCCGTTAATTTGGTATAGTTCTAGAAAGAGAGAACTAAAGCAAATTTTGTATTTGACTTCAACAGGTCTTGGTGAGACCATACAAAGAAAAAAAGAAGACTGAAACTTTTTTTTTTTGCATTGTCGAAGCCAACCTCTTTGTGTTCATGTAAACAACACAAAGAAAGATAATCATATGCATACCCCGAAGAAAAGGCAAAATTACATAGACGACCATAATACTTCAACATGAGTTATAAACTTTAGAAACAGAATTTAGTATTCCTTTTAATTCAATATAATGATGAGATTGTATTGATACTCTCTTTATTGGCGAATAATTAATTTTAGTTATTACAAAATATTTCAATTGAATGTGTAAGATGATTATGTATGTCATTTGAATAACTAATGTTAATTACTTAAATAAAATTGACATACCAAATATGCAACTTGATAATATTTGAGTGCAACATCAGCTATGATAGCAAATGCTTCATATCGAGAAGTTTCTCTCTTGTCTTTAAGAAATTATAGCCTTCCTGCTTTTACAGACGCATACATATCAAGAAGTTATTGTTGAATAAAAGTTATAATCTGTAGAAAATGTACAGAAATTCGTTCAATATAGGTCTTCCGCAAGATGGCTAGTATATCATAATTAATTTCATGATGTGAAGCTGAAAAAAAAAAGAGTAATTATTTGTTATAGAGAAATTTAATAGATACTAACATGAATTTTTTTTATATTGATATCATTATTGCACATATAAGAGCTCTTTGTCTCATTCAAGATTATGAATTTTTTCATCTGTAAATTTGATACAAGATATTAGTTGAATTCTATAAATTATATAATTTGTATGGGATGGGTAATGAAAATTTGTGTGAAGGGTAATGAAAATTTCAATTATATGGCTGTTACACTAAAGCCTTTGTGGAAAGGGTAATGAAAATTTATTCATCACGATCGCAAGAAAATGGCCGTAATAGCGGAGGGTAAAATTTAAGCTGGAAAATTTTTGTATTGCGATCGCAAGGTTGGTGACAGCGATCACGAAGGGTACCTTTAGAGCAGTGTTTAAAATATTCTATTTCGAAGGTCTTGCTCAGTTTATCATATTTTGAGCTATGGAGCTCGGATTTGGGCGATTTAACATTAAATTAGTTATTTGAATGGGAGAAAATGAGAATTTTTTGCAAAAACTTTCTAAAATAAAAAATGAGGATTTGAAGGCCGAGTTAATATAGGAATTGGATAATTTTGGTATGGTTGGACTCGTATCGGAATGGGTGTTCGGATATTGTATATTTTATCGGGTTTCGAGGTGCGGGCCCGGGGTTGACTTTTAGTTCTCATTAAAGATCGAAATTTTATTATCCGGAATATTTTTCTATGGTATTTATTTATGATATTAAGTTACTTTGGCTAGATTTAAACCGTCCGGAGATTATTTCACACGAGAAGGTCATTTCACAGTCTCTGTTTAGCTTCTTTGAGGTAAGTATCTTGCCAACTTTGCGTAGGGAAACTACCCCTTAGGATTTGAGTCGTTCATGCTATTTTGTGTTATGTGAAAGCCGTGTATGCAAGGTGACGAGTACGTACTTAGGCTTATATGTGAAAATTGACCGGTTTAGACTTTTAGGCACCTTTCATGTATTTATTTGGTATTGTTAGCACATGTTATATCTTTTAATTGTCTTGTTTACTTTCGCATGATTTATTTGAAGTTGTTGTTACATGTCACATACTTTACTTGTCAAGTTTACTCTTATATGCTTTACTTGAAGTTGTTACCTCTTTTATCATTATGGTGAATTCCTTTATTGTTGAGTTACTCTTAATTGAAATTGTTGTTACATGATGTCCTTTTGGTTACCGGGTTATTCTCATGCATTTTAATGTAGTTGCTAGTTCGTGCCATCCCTTTCATTGTTAGCCTATTTAATATGCTAGAATCCGAAGTTTGCCATTTCATGGAAATATCTTCATTATCAAGTTTATCCTTAAGAAATTAATTGAAGTTGAAGTTATTGAAAGTCATTAATCTATTTTAATTGAAGTTGTGTTTAAAGGGAGTGTTGTTCCTTGTTGAGTTACTTTTCTGTTCATTTTGTTGTTATTGAGATTCTATACACATTATGTTGAGTCGTGGGCTATTTGTTGCGAAAATATTGACATTGTTGGATCTTTGGAAAGGTTGTGGCCTATGGACACTTGAAATACGAGTTGATATGTCGTGTTGTTGTGATGTTAGCACATGTGAGTTGTTGTGTGGTTTAGTTGTTGTTACGCGGAGTATAAGGGTGGAATTTCATCGTTGTTGTTATGTTGCGCATAAGGGTGGCATCTTACTGTTGTTGAATGTACGGAATAATACGGGTGGCTATTGTGTTATTGTTCGGGCAGAGCGATAAGGGTGGCTATTATACGGAGTGATACGGGTGGCTATCGGAGTGATACAGGAGGCTAATGATATTGTCAGGACGGAGTGATATGGGTGGCTATTAGAGAGATAAGGGAGGCAATGTCAGGGATGATATGTGATGGCTTGGGAACATTGTGTTGGTAATTTTCGTGCGATTGTGTGCTTTTCCTTATGTATGTCGTACACCTTACGTGATTTGTTGTGTTGCTTCGATGAGCTACTCGATGTCTTTGATATTATTTGTTGACTTGGGCTACAATAGTACACTCGCACAACCATACGCCGTAGCATGCCACTTATACTAGCTCAGGAGTATGAAACTTGATATTTATTAATCATGCCTATGTGTTCTTGTATTATCAGTTTTCATGTTGATATTGAGTCTGTGACCATGCCGGGCGAATTGTGATTGTGAGCCTGTGACCATGCCGAGCAGATTGTGATTGTGAGCTTGTGATCACGTCGGGCGGATTGTGATTATGGGCCCGTGACCACGTCGAGTGGATAGTGAATGTGAGCCTGTGATCGTGCTGGGCTGATTGAGATATTGGCACGTGAGTTGCCGGAGCGGTTGTGAATTGAAATGTGGGCACAAGGTTCCGTGAGCATAGGATGGTGGGTTGAGACCCTTGACTTGTGGTTATGAGATGAGGTATCATAGAGTGATTTTGTTTTTAAACTTGTGTTAGAACGTCTTGATTAATTGATTGTCCTTTGTGTTCCTTATTTGGTTTTAACGATACTTCACGGTATTCTTATTGTTTTACTGTTTATATCACCTATTGATTCTTGTTGCCATTTACTGATTTCTGCTTTCATTATTAGCATTATACTTCTATACTGCATTAGTTATTTTGTCTAGTGAGTGTTGTACCTCGTCATTACTCCACCGAGGTTAGTCTTGATACTTACTGAATACCGACCGTGGTGTACTCATACTACACTTCTACACATTTTTGTAAAATGTCAGTTATTGAATATATCGGACTCGAGCATAGTTAGTATATAGGCCGCGGGGAATCAAGGTAGAGTTTCTTGGTCGTCGCAGTCCCTTGGAGTTCTTTCCTTTCATTGTACTGTCAGCTTGTTATTTGAACAGTATTGTATTCCAATCTTTGAGATCTTTCCATGTACTTAGCTAGAGTTCGTGACTCTGTATTACCAGATCTTGGGAGGTTGTTATGATTATTGTCGCGTAGGGTTATTACGCTTTTGTTATAGTATTCATATTTGACTATGTTTCAAATTATCATGGTGAGGACACGCGCAACCGGGTCACTTGACCCGCTTCCCCTGCTAGAGACGCGAGAGGCCGGGGCCAAGGTAGAGGCCGAGGAAGGGCACGCGCCGCAGCTAGAGCACCTATCAAAGCAGCAGTTGAGGAGCCGCCAGTAGCTCCAGTTGGGAGACAGGCACTGGGGGTGCTGTTGTTATCCCCCGGACATCAGGAGACTTTAGCGCAGTTCCTGAGCATGTTTGGTACATTTGCTCAGGCCGGATTGATCTCCTTTATACCAACTACTTCGCACATTAGGGGAGGAGCTCAGACTCCCACCGCCTGCACTCCAGAGTAGCGGGCTCACATTGGTCAAGTTCTGGGTGTGGTGCCGGTATAGCCAGTTAGTCCGGTTCAGCCTGAGGTTAGGCCAGGGGCATCAAAAGGAAGAGCAAAAGAGGCTTTAGAGGTTCAAGAGGTATAGTTCACCTACTTTCACTGGCACAATTACCGACGATGCACAGGGATTTCTAGAGAAATATCACCGTATTCTCCGCACCATGGGTATTGTGGAGATGAGCGGAGTTGCTTTTACTACATTTCAGCCGTCGGGAGTAGCGTATTAGTGGTGGAAGGTTTATGAGGAGGGTAGGCCAGTCGATGCAGCACCACCCATTTGGCTCAGCTTTTAGAGATGTTTTTGAGGGAGTTTGTTCCCCAGACCCTCTAGGATACGTGGCGTATAGAGTTTGAGCAGCTGCGTCACGGCACCATGACGGTGTCAGGGTATGCCATCAGGTTCAATGAGTTATTCCGTCATGCACCTACTTTGGTTCCCACAGTTAGAGAGCGAGTCCGCAGATTCAATGAGGGGCTCTGCTATGATCTTAGATTCAGCATGGCTCGGGAGTTGCAGACTGATACTCCATTTCAGCAGATGGTGGAGATTGCCATGATGTTAGAGCGTATTCGTGGTGAGGAGAGGGAGAATAAGGAGACTAAGAGGTCTTAAGGTTCTGGAAGGCTCACTAGATTCTACTCTTCAGCTATGACCCATCATGGCGGAGGATCGGGTAGTTGGCCAGTCAAGTCCATACTTCAGACTACTCGTGGTGCTCAACTTAGTAATTTTAGTGCACCACCAGCACGGGGTTCCTACGGTGGTTATTCTAGTTATCCGACACAGACTCAGTACGAGCAGCCACGCCCGTAGAGGGGTTGTTATGAGTGTGGCAATACCAGGCATATCATGAGAGATTGTCCCAGGCACGGGAGGGGTGGATTTCATCAGAACACTCAAGCTACGAGCTCCATTCTAGTTGCTACTCCACGCGCGCAACCAGTTAGAGGTGGAGAACAAACTAATAGAAGGCGCCTTAGAGGGGGAGGCCTGGGCTGTTGATATGCTTTCTATGGTAGGGCTGAGGCCGCTGCAGTAGATGGTGTCGTTACAGGTATTGTTTTGATTTTTTATAGAGGAGCATCATTCTTATTTTGATTCAGTTCTACGTATCGCGATGAGTCATCCTACCTTGCTTCAATTATGGGTGAGTATCATTATTTTGTACTTTGCTTATGTGTTTACCCCTGTTGGTAGATTCCATAATGGTAGCCCGCGTCTATCATTTTATTTTGCTCACTATTGAGAGCTGTGAGACTAGAAGTGACTTTCTTTACAGTAGGTTTGATGTGATTTCTGGATGGTTTGGTTATGATTTGTGATTTAGATGTTCTTCCGGTATGGGGAGTTCGTTACATGCTGTGATTTTGTTTCGCAAACTTGAATTAGTGGAAGGATTCGGTTGGTATGATGTGTATTCTACTTGTGATTCAGAGCTGAGGATGGGATCCTCGCATTTTCATGTGGTTTGAAATGTTTGAACGGGGATACGTGCCGTGGTGGGGTTATATTAGGGTGAGATCCTTGTGGTTAGTTCATAAGTTTTGATTCTTCCTTGTAGAATTGATTCATATTCTGGTACTGATAGAGAGTTGTGCCTGTCGGGCTTGTTTGATAGTTCTCTCATGTGTTTTTCTTTGCATATTCACTCACTTTCACGTTGTGCTTATTGGGTTTTAGCTTGCAAGGTGTGTGCCCGGGTGGCATTAGATAACGGGCACCCGGACCCTGCTCGCCGAGTGCCGACGTACCTTTCATCAAACCTCTCTTATTGTCTATAAGGACCGACGAGGCTAGTATAAATAGCAAACAATAATCATAATCAGCTCGAGCTTTCCGATAATGACATGTACATATATATATATATATATATATATATATAATGTGGCCAACAAGGCTGCAATGCAAAAACTATACAACAAAATACATTTGCCAACAAGGCAATCTTACTATACATAAGTCAACCCCTTGTCTATCAGCCCCTACAGGAAGACAAGTAATGCAATCTGTGTTGGAACAGGGCCCCGACATACCCAAAATGCCTATGGCAAAATGCATACCAAGACCAGGGCAAGTCCGAAGGATGGATCTCGCCAATATCCGCTGAACTGGGCAGCCTACTGTGGTGGGGGAGCCTCATCTATGTGTCTATCCCTGCAGCACGACATGCAGCGTCCACAGATAAAAGGACGTCAGTACGGATAAAGTACTGAATACGTAAGATAGGAAAACATTATATAAGAAAGTAATATGTGTCGGGATAAGAAACATACAACCTGTACCATCTGAGTGCCTCTGAGGGCGACTAACCATGAAATGCCTGATGTGCAAATGCGTATACTTATATCCTTTGTAAAATCATCATCATCATCATATATATATATATATATATATATATATATATACA
>MCJB01001780.1:75897-110547 GCA_002018475.1 Nicotiana obtusifolia
CATCATCATCATCATATATATATATATATATATATATATATATACAGGCCTCTGTGGGCCTCATCATCATCATATACATACGTCTCTGTGGGCCTCATCATTATCATACCCAACTGATCGGTGGTTGCATAATAGGTGTCGTACCCGGTCGACTATAGCGCGACTAAATAGAGTAAAACATATACATATGAATAGTTGCACAATAGGTGCCATACCCGGCCGACTATAGCGCGGCTCGGTAGAGTAAAATAGATAATGCATGCTGGACTCATAGGAATCACACTTTGTGAACCTTTCAAAATGACGTATGGTCGAAGAAACAACACACATCAGTCCTCTCATAAGAGGGGAAACAATATAAGCACTCCTAGCTTCTAAGTGTAGAGCTTCTTTGGGGGCTCGTTCATTGCATTGTGTATAATCAGAGTCGTGCAAAAGAAAGAAAGGGACGGTCTCACATACCTGGTATATACTGCACCAATCTCAAGCCATGCAACTGTCACAACTCCTTAGTCTACAATGAAAGAACGATTCTATTGTTACCCTTTAAGCGTTATAGCTATTATTAATCACAACCCTAAATTTATATGGTGTTTCTCTACACCCTTCTTCCTCCAAAACTCCACAAAAATAGTAGTAAAACATGCAGCCCAACAGCAAGCCGAAACAAACCACACCCAGTCCACTATCAGTAAATAACTTGAACCCACGGCTTTCGATCACCATCCCGTGAGTTCTTACATGCATAGAACGAATTTCCAGGAATTCCCAGGAGAAAGAATGTATGAAAGATAGCAGTAACTTACCTTACTTGTTGGATAACTCAGCCCTCTTTCTTGGTTCTTCAACCTCTAGGTTTTACTCCCAATTAGGGCTTGAAGGAGAGGGAAAATCGGTTAGGGCCCTTTCCTTGGTTCCTCAAACTCTAGATTTCACTCTCAATTAGAACTTGAAAGAGAGGGAAATTGATTAGGGCTTGTGTGGGATTTTTGGGAAGGGGTCGCAGACGTGTAGGCGTCAGACACGTGCTTCACTTATTTGCTAAATTAAAGGACAAGAATATAAGTTCCAAAGTCGGTCAGGAGAGGACCTTTAAAAGGAGTATAAACCCAATTATTTCACCCTTATTCAAACCCCAATAACCAAATAGAACCAGGACGGAGGGCCACGACGGGCACCCGGACCCTACTCGCCGAGTGCCGACTTACCTTTCATCAAACCTCTCTTATTGTCTATAAGGACCGACGAGGCTAGTATAAATAGCAAACAATAATCATAATCAGCTCGAGCTTTCCGATAATGACATGTACATATATATATATATATAAAATGTGGCCAACAAGGCTGCAATGCAAAAACTATACAACAAAATACATTTGCCAACAAGGCAATCTTACTATACATAAGTCAACCCCTTGTCTATGAGCCCCTACAGGAAGACAAGTAATGCAATCTGTGTTGGAACAGGGCCCCGACATACCCAAAATTCCTATGGCAAAATGCATACCAAGACCACGGCAAGTCCGAAGGATGGATCTCGCCAATATCCGCTGAACTGGGCAGCCTACTGTGGTGGGGGAGCCTCGTCTATGTGTCTGTCCGGACTTGCAGCACGACATGCAGCATCCACAGATAAAAGGACGTCAGTACGGATAAAGTACTGAGTATGTAAGACAGGAAAGCATTATATAAGAACAGTAATATACGTCGGGATAAGAAACATACAACCTGAACCATCTGAGTGCCTCTAAGGGCGACCAACCATGAAATGCCTGATGTGCATATGCGTATACATGTATCCTTTTTAAAATCATCATATATATATATATATATACACCTATGTGGGCCTCATCATCATCACATGCATACGCCTCTGTGGGCCTCATCATCATCATATCCAACTGATCAGTGGTTGCACAATAGGTGCCGTACCCAGCCGACTATAGCGCGGCTCGGTAGAGTAAAATAGATAATTCATGTTGGACTCATATGAATCACACTTTCTGAACCTTTCAAAATGACGTAAGGTCGAAGAAACAACACACATCAATCCTCTCATAAGAGGGGAAGCAATATAAGCACTCCTAGCTTCTAAGAGTAGAGCATCTTTGGGGGCTCGTTCATTGCATTGTGTATAATCAGAGTCGTGCAAAAGAAAGAAAGGGACGGTCTCACATAGCTGGTATATACTTCCCCAATCTCAAGCCATGCAACTGCCGCTACTCCTTAGTCTACAATAAAAGAAACGATTCTATTGTTATCCTTTAAGCGTTAGAGTTATTATTGACCATAACCTTAAATTTATATGGTATTTTTCCACACCCTTCTTCCTCCAAAACTCCACAAAATAGTAGTAAAACATGCAACCCAACAGCAACCCAAAACAACCACAACCCAGTCCACTACCAGTAAATAATTTGAGCCCACGACTTCCGATCACCATCCCGTGAGTTCTTGCATGTATAGAACGAATTTCTAAGAATTTCCAGGAGAAAGAATGTATGAAAGATAGCAGTAACTTACCTTACTTGTTGGATAACTCAGCCCTCTTTCTTGGTTCTTCAACCTCTAGGTTTTACTCCCAATTAGGGCTTGAAGGAGAGGGAAAATCGGTTGGGGCCCTTTCCTTGGTTCCTCAAACTCTAGACTTCACTCTCAATTAGAACTTGAAGGAGAGGAAAATTGATTAGGGCTTGTGTGGGATTTTTAGGAAGGGGTCGCAGGGGTTCTATTTGGTTTTTGAGGTTTTTATGGGTGAAATAACTGGGTTTATACTCCTTTTAAAGTCCCCTCCTGACCGACCTTGAGAACTTTTAATCTTGTCCTTTAATTTGGCAAGTAAGTAACGCACGTGTGTGATGCCTACCAATCTGCGACCGCATTTACGCCGCATAGCCAACATGCGGTTCGCATTTTGGACGCGAACCGTAGCCCAGAAATCTGTCTTATTCTGCGATATAGGATATCTAATTTGCGGTCCGCATTGTAGAAATACGATCGTATATTAGACCGCATTTTTGGTGTAGATTTCTGCCCAGAAATCTGTTTCAGTGTGCGATACATTAGGTACGATATGCGGTTCGCATTTTAGAAATGCGACCGCATTTATGACCGCATTTCTGGCACTGATCTTCATCCAGAAATCTGCCTTGGTCTGCGATTTCAGTGTGAGAAAATGCGGCTCGCGTGAGGGTTTTGCGGTAGCATACCCAGCTTTGCGAAGCCTTTTGCTCTTTTCTTGACTTTTTGAACTCTTTTCCGGTTCTTAGGCCCTTATATGTAGACTATCTTGCGGCGCAATCTAACATACGCAATTATGGGTTGTAACACTCTCCCCCCCTTAAGAACATTCGTCCTCGAATATAAGGATCTATGGGGATTTTTACTCATTGTGGATTTCGGCCAAGTTTCCCTCATCAATAGAGGACGAACTTGCGAGTATTTAACTCGACGTACGGTCCTACAAGAGTATGCAAACTATTGGACATGTACATTATCTACATATTACCATTTTGTATTAAGAAAGAGTATTCTCAAGTTATTGCTTACCTCGTAAAGACGTTCCTCCTTTTAATGCGTCCTGCGTTCCTTCGGCACCCTCATTATCTCCATTCTGGAACAGGTACGGGTATTTAGACTTCATCTCATCCTCTGCGACATGGAATCTTCATGTTTCTTGCATCGTTGTCAGTGTTGTGAGGGTTTGGAACAGTATTTTAGTTGGTATGAGGTTAATTACCGGTGGTGAATTTGATTATGGTCAGCTACGGTGGTCAAAGATGTTGTTATGGGCATATGGGCGAGGTATATGGTCATACCTTGTGGGCGTATGCAAGAGCTCTGACAGCTGGTTATGGTTGATACAGTGTATTTATGTGGGAAACGGGTCTTTGGGAAGATTTGAATGGTGAAAATTTTGGTTCTAAGGCTTATCGGTGTGGGTGGAAGGAATAATTTTCAGTTGAGATGGTTTCGTCGAGCCTCTGTGGATTGGAGTGACATGGGATCACCCGCGAGTATATGTATGGTGAGTATATTCAGTGATTTGATGACTTCGGAATGGTTCTTGGCACGTTCGAGGACGAGCGTTTGTTTAAGAGGGGAAGAATGTAATGACCCGACCAGTCATTTTGAGAATTAGAGTCCCTTTCGGTGGCTTAAGGTCTCGAGTAGCTTCGTGTTATGTATTTGGTCGAGTTTGGTTCTCCGATGATTCAGTATTGATTTAGAAGGAAGCTTCTTGTCTTAGAAGCTTAAGCGGTAAGTATTGATCGGAGTTTTACTCTTGTGTAGATGACTCTGGAATGGTGTTTTGATGATTCCAGTAGCTTCGTATGGTGATTTTGGACTTAGGCATGTGGCCAGATCTGGATTTGGAGGCCCATAGGTTGATTTGATGTATTTTGGCAAAAATTGGAATGTTAAAGGTTTAGAAGGTTGAGAGGTTTGATCGGGAGTTAACTCAATTAATATCGGGACCGGATTGTGATTCCGAGAGTTGGAATAGCTCCATTATGTCATTTGCAACTTGCATGTAAAATTTGAGGTTATTCCGAGTTGATTTGATATTATTCGGCGCGAGTTGTAGAAGTTGAAAGTTCATAAGTTCATTAAATTCGATTTGAGGCGCGATTCATAGTTTTGATGTTTCTTGATGTGATTTGAGGCCTCGATCAAGTCCGCATTATGTTACGGAACTTGTTGTTATGTTCGGACGGGGTCCCGAGGGGCTCGGGTGAGTTTCAGACCGTTTCTAGACCATTTTTAATTGCTGGTTTTTGGCCACAGGGATATGCATCGTGATCGTGGACTTTGGGTCGCGTTCGCGAAGAGCAAATTTGTTGTATGGGCACTGTGAATCGCGATCACAGAAGCTTTTTTGTGATTGCGTAGAGGACATTCTGCTGTCACTGACCCGTCTTTATAAGCTTATATTTTGCCTTTTGAGACTTGTTTTTAGAAAATCAAACCGTTTGTCATTTGGAGTTTTGTACAAAAAGTTATGATTGTTACACTACAAACTGTATGAGAAGAGTTTGGGAAGGGTAATGGAAATTGTTCATCGCAATCGCAGGGAAATGGCCGCGATCACGAAGAGTAAAATTTAAGCTAGGAAATTATTGAATCGCGATCGCGAGGTTGGTGACCGCGATCAAGAAGTGTACTGTCACGACCCAGTTCCTTCTATAGGCCGTGATGGCGCCCAACGTCGCCGCTAGCCAAGCCAAAGGTGAACTAATCATGTAATTGCTCTTTTTTAATAAAATTTCCAAGTAGTTGAATTCCGTTTATTTAGAAATTTAGGATTAAAAAATTTATAAAGTAAAACAAAGGCTAATGAGTGAGCAAATACAGTGACATAAATACTCCAAAACCATAAAGTCTACTAGTATGTGTTCCAAGACCTGATGTCACAAGTGTATGAGCAACTAGTAGAATATATAAAACTCTAACTACTGTCTGAAATAAAAGTAGACAGAAAATAGATGCAAAAGAGAGTCTCTAGGTGCTGCAGAACGGCTAAGAAAGTAACTCACCACTAGGCCTCGGGGTAACAAGGGTGCGTGCCGATATGACCGCCAGATGCACTTGCCTCAGATCCTGCACGATTAGTGCAGAAGTGTAGCGTGAATACATAAATAACATGTATCCAGTAAGTATCTAGCCTAACCTCGAAGAAGTAGTGACGAGGGGTCGACATCGACACTTATTATGAGCTAACAATAAAATTCAGAAATTCTAAATAAGCATGGGTTATATAAATAATAATAATAACTCAATAACAAGCAGCGAATAAATAATTCTTTCACTAATAGTAAATCCCAAGTTAATTTATGTCATTAAATAATTATAACCTCTCAAGCCATCGAATAATATCAAGTATAATTAGGCTCAAAGTATTATCACGCACGATTTATGCCGAGGTCGTACGACCCGATCCAAAATAATGTGTACACTATCGAGAGTCGAGTGGCACGAACCATAGATGCATCCATTCTACTGTCGAGGCGTTCGGCCTGCTCCACAAGAAGAGATGATACTTTATGAACATCCGATTTAAAAGTAATTACAAGGCTAATACACAAAGAAGCACAATTTCTATTAACGGTCAAGTAACCCGCCAAAACTCAAGTAAGTGACATTCGGTCTTTAACAATTCCTCTATGAAGTTCCAATATAACTTAGGCACTTTAATTAACAAGTAGGGTGCAATCATTATAAGTATTTCATGATTTGGTTCCTAAACTACCCGGACACAAGCATAATTAGTAGCTACACACGGACTCTCGTCACCTCGTGCGTATATAGCCCCCACAAGTAGAAGCAAATAGTAATTTCAATCACCTATGAGGTAAATTCCCTCTTACAAGGTTAGGCAAGAGACGTACCTCGTCTCAAGGCTCATTTTCCAGCCCACAATTCATTCTAAAACCTCAACTCGGTGCCGAACAATCCGAAACTAGTCAAATATTATATAAATTAATCAATACATGTTCAAAAATTCAGAATTTAACTATTAGAATAATTACTCTACCCAAATTGGAAGATTCCTAAAATTAACCCCGGGCCCACGTGCCTAGATTTCGGGATTTTCAAAGATAAATCTTACCCATAACCTCACGAACTCAAATATATAATTTTCACCCAATTCCATAATCATTTTCGTGGTTAAATCTCATTTTTTATTAAAACCTAGGTTTTTCAACTAAACCCATAATTTTCATAATTTCTCATGTTAAAATCTACTCATAATCTATGTATTTAACTTACATTGAATAGAAATTACTTGCCTTCAATAGCTAGGTGAAAAACCCTCTCTAAGAAGCTCCAAAAATTGCCCAAGAAGTGAAATAAATGAGCCAAAATGGCTTAAGTCCTGTCTTAAATGAACCTCACTACCCCAGCGATTTTCACTTCTGCGGAATATCGACCGCTTCTACAGTCAAAGCCTCGCAGATGCGGACCATGCCCAGGCCTGCCCTTCCCGCATCTACGATTAAGTCTCGCTTCTGCGAGCCCGCTTCTGTGGCACAAGCATCGCACCTGCGCACCCTCTCGCTTCTGCGATCAACTTCCTCGCATTTGCGCCTTCGCAGATGCAGTCCCTTCCTCGCTTCTGCAAACACTGGGCAGTCCACTCCATTTCGCTTCTGCGATCTCGCACCTGCAGCTAGTTCCTCGCAGGTGCGATTGCACCAGTAGCTCTGCTGCTTCAGCTATTTTCTTCAAGTCCAAACGAGTTCCGCTCATCGTCTGAACGGCATCTGGGCCCCAAGGCCTCACCCAAACATACCAACAAGTTCGTAACCGCAAGACGGACCTGCTCGACCTCTCGAAACACGAAAAACAACAACAAAACTAAGAATCACACTCCAAACCAAATCGAATCAATTTATGAACTTCAAGTTCTTCCAACTTACTTCGAACACGCCGAATCTTACTTAAACTACTCGAAATGACACCAAATTTTGTGTGCAAGTCTTAAATCACTATACGGAACTATTCCTGGGCTCGGAATCCCAAACGGACCTCGATAACACCAAAACCTACTTCAAACCAAATTTTAAGAACTTTAAAACCTTCAATGTGCCACTTTCAACTTTAGGCGCTGAAATTCTCCCGGGCCATCCAAAATCCGATCTGAATACAAGCCCAAGTCCAAAATCATTATACGAACCTATTGGGACCGTCAAATCTTGATTTTGAGGTCGTTTACTAAAAATGTTAACTCAAGTCAAACTTAACCCTTTTAAGCCAGTATTAAGGAATTAAGTGTTCTAATTTCAATCCGAACCTTTACAAACCCAAACTAACCATCCCTGCAAGTTATAAAACAGTAAAAGCACATACAGGGAGTCTTATTTAGGGGAACGAGGATCGAGAAAGCAAAACGATCAATCGGGTCGTAACAGGTACCTCTGGAGCAGTGTTTAAAGTACTCTATTTCGAAGGTCTTAGTCAGTTTATCATATTTTGAGCTATAGAGCTCGGATAGGGGAGATTTTGAAGGGGACTTTCACACTTTGGATTGGGGTAAGTGTTCTTTATCCGTAGATTTAATTATATTTCATGATTCCATCTTTATTTTTAACATTAAATTAGTGATTTGAATGGGAGAAAATGAGAATTTTTGTAAAAACTTTCAAAAATGAAAAATGAGGATTTGAAGACCGAGTTGATGTCAGAATTGGATAATTTTGCTACGGTTGGACTCGTATCGGAATATGTGTTCGGATTTTATGAGTTTTTTCGGGTTCTGAGATGCGGGCCCATGGTAGACTTTTTAGTTTTCATTAAAGATTGAAACTTTATTATCCGGAATTGTTCCCATGGTTTTTATTTATGATATCAAGTTATTTTGGCTAGATTTGAACTGTCCGGAGATTGTTTCACACGAGAAGCTCATTTTAGATTATCGGTTTAGCTTCTTTGAGGTAAGTATCTTTTTTAACTTTGTGTGGAGGAATTACCCCTTAGGATTTGAGTCGTTCGTGCTATTTTGTGTCATGTGAAAGCCGGGTACGCGAGGTGACGAGTACGTACTCGGGCTTATATGTGAAAAATGACCGGTTTAGACTCCTAGGCATCTTTCATGTATTTATTTGGAATTGTTAGCACATGTTATATCTTTTAATTGTTGTGTTTACTTTCGCATGCTTTATATGAAGTTGTTGTTACATGTCACATCCTTTATTTTTCAAGTTTACTCTTATATGCTTCATTTGAAGTTGTTACCTCTTTTATCATTATGTGAATTCCTTTATTGTTGAGTTACTCTTAATTGAAATTGTTGTTACATGATATCCTTTTTGATACCGGGTTATCTCATGCATTTTGACGTAGTTGCTAGTTCGTGCCATCTCTTTCATTGTCAGCCTATTTAATATTCTAGAATCCGAAGTTTGCCATTTCATGGAAATATCTTCATTATCGAGTTTATCCTTAAGAAATTAATTGAAGTTGAAGTTATTGAAAGTCAGTAATCTATTTCAATTGCAGTTGTGTTTAAAGGGAGTGTTGTTCCTTATTGAATTACTTTCCCGTTCATTTTGTTGTTATTGAGATTCTATACACATTGTGTTGAGTCGTGGGCTATTTGTTGTGAAAATATTAATATTGTTGGATCTTTGGAAAGGTTGTAGCCTATGGGCACTTGTGATACGAGTTAATATGTCATGTTATTGTGATGTTAGCACATGTGAATTGTTGTATGGTTTGGTCGTTGTTATGTGGATTATAAAAGTGGTATTTCACTGTTGTTGTTATGCGGGGCATACGGGTGGCCACTTCTTCCGTAGGTGCGATAACACTAGACTTCAGCAGTAACAACATGACCCAAATTCCAAGTTTCAAATCGTTTTCAATCCGTTTCAAACTCGAGGCCCCCGGAACCCCATCCTAACGTACCAACACACCTCAAAACACAATATGGACTTAATCGAAGCCCCAAATCATTCCATACAATATCAAAACTATGAATCGATGATCAAAACCTTTCTTTCAACTTTCAAATATTCAAACTTTGCCGAACGCGTTGGAATTATGCTTTAAAATCCCGGAATGACGCTAAATTTTGCGTGCAAGTCACAAATCACGATACAAACCTATTCCAAGGCTCGGAACTTCAAACGGACATCGATAACACCAAAATTCATTTCAAATCAAACTTAAGAAATTCTTAATCTTTCAAAATTCCAACTTTCTATAATAGATGCTGAAATGCTCCCGAACCACCCGATACTCAACCGAAACATACGCCCAATTCTTAATTCAACATACGAACCTATTGGAACCTTCAAATCAAGATTCTGAGGTCGTTCACTCAAAAGTCAAACCTTAGTCAACTTTTCCAACTTAAAGCTTTCGAATTGAGAATTTTTCTTTCGTAACCACTCCAAACTTCCTGAAATTCAATTCCGACAACATGTACAAGTCATAAAACATGAAGGGAAGCTATTCTAGGACTTAAACCGCCGAACGACATGCTACAACTCAAAACGACTGGTCGGGTCGTTACATTCTCACACACTTAAACATATGTTCGTCCTCGAACGTGCCAAGAACTGTTCCAAAGTTGTCCAAATTCACTGTTTGACACCTCGTGCACCTACTCATGCCACAACAACCTATGTAAGCACATTAGCTCAAGCCAGACTAAAGAACATTCCTACTACCTTAGCCCATAAGCCTTAGAACCAAATATCATCATCCGGGATTCTCTACGAGACTTGATTCTAGCGTACGAACACCATATCAATCACTACACAATGTACCAAAACATGATCATGCATCCATGCTGAAATCACATCATGCACCACATAAGTCGTTTGCCCATAATAAGATCCTCCGACCACAATAGCTGCAATTTCACGAATCTGATGCCCATAAGGCACCTCATAAGTATACCCATAAGTATAAGTATGCTTATACTTACAAAATGTCCGAATATCGACCACAAGCACGTCAAGTGCATAATACAACCCTGGGGAGACGGATGGTGCCACACGCTACAAAAAAACAAGCACGACTAAGGTGCAGTAAATGACCTGCATCTCGAGAGCCGTCTTACTCATATAACACCATAGCTACATGGGATCACAACACATGTGCGAATAATCAAGTCGTCTTAGAACCCACCTGGCACAATAGAGTAATACATGGAATAGCTGACGACGGGAATATCATCCAACGCCTGAAGACTCCTCCGCAAGCAATGATATGACGAATGAACACATCCGTCCTGACGTAGAGCACACATTCACATTAGACCTACCAACGGACCTCAAGCCAATTCTGATCATACCATACTGGGATATTTACTTTTCAAGGATCCACAATGATCCTACTCATGACACACACGAGCAGCCATCCAATCCGAACCAAACTCCCACAACCAAAGGACTAGAGCGCCTTTCAGGCATAAACTCTCACATTAGTGATAGTACCAGAATCCCCATACTTGGTTTCAATCCTTAACAATCAACTGACTAACATGTCACACTTATATAGTTTCCCCATGGGATACGCTCCCACGAACATCTGCACCAGGTAGCAAAGTCTGCACCTCCATACCTCTAACCGTACTAATTTTGTAAAAGCAAATCAAGAATCCGCAATTCAATACACAAAGTCTCTTACACAGGACACCATTCTTAGGTGACACTAAGATAATGTCAGCTTACTCTGAACTTCTGAATCCTTTCCCCCGCTCCTCCGAGCTCGTAACATCCCTAACAAAACTGAATTGTAACCTTGATCCTCAACTTCCAAATTCTATATCGCTCACTGCACTTGTCATGCCGCTATGCGATAGTACAAGAACTTCATCATCACCCCTGAACCCCCAGTAGAACAAACACTTCATTGGCTAGAAATCATTCACTTAACTCATTTCAGACGAACAATTGCAACACACACGCACCTGAAATTTGATAACCGCAGAAAATACAAACCTCAAGTCGTGGTCTAAACTGCTATAACTCTTCCAGGATCTATTTACACATAACAAGGCCATTAGAATCAAATACTTCCCCAGATAAATCAAATTATGGTGGCTCTCAATCCCGCACGTACAACCACCAACCACCTATATAACTCAACACGCTGAAGGAGCTGATCACTGCCACAATCATACTGATTCAAACAATTACTAACCGACCCAACTTCTTCCAATTTACTCTTGACTTGCATTAGAGATAATAATAGCTCCATTCAAAAACATAACAAACTCTATCAGCACTCATCCCGAGTGACCCGAATCTTGAGACCACATCGTCTCAATACCCATGAACCATCTCGCACCCTCCTCAACGCACAATAGCATCTCTAACTGGTACACCCATTCTACAAAACCTTCCGCGAATTCGAAGCTCTTTCTCCAATTCCTCCAATACTACCATGTAGACCCGATGATAATATAAAAAATTCCCCAAGTATTCTTCACACTCTGCTGCAACATCCCGGTCTTCAGCCACAAAAGAACCCAAAATCCTTAGACATTGTGCTTACATCCTTGAACCGACTAGACGACTAGAACCACTATTGAGAGTCACCCGCTCAGACCTGGTCCCGAATATAATCAAACTCCAACACTCTATTAGCACATGAACACTCCCAAAGAAGCAATCAAATGAATTCGTTTCCTTGTACATCACATCCACAAGAAGTATAAACTCTGAGTCTTCCCAAAAACTGCACATGAATCGATAAGGCAAAATATAGCACACACTCATCAAGTTCTTTGCTATCCACCAATGCACCGATAACAAAAAAATGCACAAGCAGACAACCACGCGATCCAATCATAGACGGTGGCTCCCCCACTTAGCTTTAAGCTACCATCACATAATGTAGAACCCATAAAGATTCCTCTTTCTTAATTACCATGATCTCGCACCGCCAACCCGCCAAATTTCTCGTAGTCTCTTGTTTAATTTTCGTGAACAAACAGAATTATCAGCTACAATCGCATATTCGGTCTTCTGCCGGGTAGTAAGTAGAACTCTTCATAAAACTTCATCAAAATCATGCAACCGTTAACCTACTCACACGAGATGACCCACCTGTGGAACTTCATACCGACATCTTCCAACGACGTTGCACTGGGTACCACTACTACAAAATCCGTAAACCCTCCTTAGCCCATGCTCGTCCACCGGCTGTACAAGTCTGTTCACTCCCCATTGACATAAACTGAAAATCCGACAATACATTCCAAACTCGAAGTCACGTCGTATCCCATAACAATAATCAAGCTCTTACACCCCTAAACACTCCAAGCCAACTTCCTTCCGTCATATTCAACCTTCCTCAGCACAGTAGCCACCATTCCAAATAAAATCTGTCGACCTAGTCACTGTCCACCATGATCTCCAAATCTCTCTAAACTTTTCTCTAGGCATGTGGCTATCCTACCGCAGAATCCATATGCTACTCTGCCACTCTCACTTCGGTTATACCATCTCTTTTAAGCAACTTCTCGGCCTCTGTTGTTCACACTTGGGCCGCTAGCAATTCAACCACCGCGAGACACCTCCTACCGTGTCCTTCCTCATCCTTCACTGCCCAAATACTGCCTCAAATCAAAATCCATCTCTGTAGCACCTTAACTAATAAATTTCTACCAACTCTAAGCCTCCTCGAAGATCATCTTTCTTAAGCCATCAGCATTAGAAACACCAATTCGATTCTGAAACCGCTACACACCGCCATCTCTGACAATCGCTTCTCAGGCACCATTTCACAACACCTTGGACCGAAGGCAAATCAAAGAAGACCATAACACCAGTGAACCTTAATGCGTGCAAACAAGGACGACGACACCACATCACAAATGAGAATTTCACCATACTCGAAAATATCAAGTCTAGTTACCCCATCAACCAAAGCCTGAACATTCATAGTCCGATTGTCTTTCCTCCACTGAAATTAAATGTCGAACCTCTAAACCATGCACTGAGAAATCCTCATTTTGAGTTAATTCACTGTCTCGACACATAAACAAGCACACTACCATTACAACAACAGTATGATAACAACGCATGAACATCATAATAATCTGTGCATGGCCTCGAAACCATAGGAAATACAGATACTGGGCTGAGATGACAGAACACCCTTTCGCAAAGCAACGATAATAGCCCGCCCGAATACGTAGAGAGGAACATCCAGCACCACGTCTGCAGTAACACTATAACTCATCGATGCCCAACTGATAACAAGCGCTCCACATCACATATCATTGAGTAGGAAGGAAATTAAGACATAAGCTTCAACCGAATCAAATCGCAGGATGAGGAATCAAGACGGAGTTCTCCTAACAGCCCTGTAGCCTCTCGAAAAAAAGTATAGTCTCAGTACCGATCCGCAAGACTCTACTAGACTTGCTCATGACTCGTGAGACCTAAATAAACCTAGAGCTCTGATACCAAACTGTCACAACCCAAAATCCACTATAGGTCGTGATTGCACCCAACATCGCCATTAGAAAAGCCAACGGTGAACAAAAACCTTAATTATTTATTTTATTAATTTTGAAAACATGAATCTTGTTAGGTGGAGACGCATATGCATTAAAGTCGTAGATAAACACAATTTAAATATCATACAAGTAAAAGTGTATCAAGGTTAAGCAAACCAAAAACGAATTCTAAAACATCCCAAAACCCGGTGTCACAAGTGCATGAGCATTTACTAAGGAGTACAATAATAATACAATATCTGTCCGGAATGTAAATAAGACAGGATAAAGTAAATGGTAAAATGGAGACTATGCGGGTTGCGATACATAGCCTGGAATGCAGCTCACCATAAAGTCTCCTCAGCAGATGCGCCTACGCAACAAGATGACCACCAATTGAATCTGTCAGATCCTGCACATTTAGTGCAGAGGTGTAGCATGAGTACGTAAATCAATGCGTACCCAGTAAGCATCGAGCCTAACCCCAGAAAAGTAGTGACAAGAGGTTGATATCGAGGAGGTCCAATAAAGCAATATGATAAATCATAAGTAGATATGAAGCACAACAACAATAATGGGGTAAAACTGTAAGTTACATAATCTTTCAAAAATTTCTTTTAAAGTAATGAATTTCTTAATCTCGTGTTCTATCTCAATAGCTCAAATATATTAAGTGCCAGGAACCAGGGATAATGAACACCATAATAAATGCCAGGCATCAGTGGAAGTATAATCTCGTGAGTATTCGGACTGCTAGCGATATAACGCACAATTATGTTGAGGTCGTACCGCCCGATCCAGAATAATGTGTGCATTGCCAAGGTCGAGCGGCACAAACCATAGATGCATCTATTGCACCGCCGAGGCGTTCGGCCCGCACCATAAGAAAGAAGAAAATCATCGAATTACGAGACACATGCTTACAATACAGCAAATGAGCACAAAGTGTATACAACCTTTATCGTTTCTCAAATAACTTACTAACGAATCAAGGTGATAAGGCTCATCTTGCCGCACCTGCAGCGTCGCTTTTGCATCAAAAACTTCACTTCTGCACTTCATCAGCCCAAGGCCCTTTCCCGCTTCTGCGACCAACAGCCCGCACCCTCAAGCTCGCAGGTGCGGAAATTCCCTCGTACTTGCGCAACCACAGCCTCTCGCCAAAGACCGCTTCTGCAACCCCTTCTCCGCATCTGCGACTTCGCAGGTGTGAAATCTTCCTTGCACCTGCACTCCCAGACCTCCTCCACCCTATTCGCACCTTCGATGACCCCCTACGCACCTGTGGTCGCTCCTTCTGCAAATGCGATGACACCAGACTTTAGCAGCAACAGCATGACCCAAATTCCAAGTTTTAATCCATTTTCAATCTGTTTCAAACCCGAGGCCCCCGACACCCCATCCAAATGTACCACACACCTCAAAACACAATACGGACTTAGTCGAAGCCTCAATCATGCCAAACAACATAAAACTACGAATCGACAATTGAAACCTTTCTTTAAACTTTCAAACATTCAAACTTCGCCGAACGCGTCCAAATTATGCTTAATCATCCCGGAATGATGCTAAATTTTACGTGCAAGTCACAATTCACAATACGAACTTATTTCAAGGCTCGAAACTTCAAACAGGCATCGATAACACCAAAATTCATTTCAAATCAAACTTAAGAAATTCTTAAATTTCAAAAATGCCAACCTTCCATAATAGAAGTCAAAATGCTTTCGGACCACCCGATACTCAATCCGAATATACACCCAAATCTGAAATCATCATGCAAACCTATTGGAACCTTCAAACCCGGATTCCGAGGTTGTTCACTCAAAAGTCAAATCTTAGTCAACTCTTCCAATTTAAAGCTTCCGAATTGAGAATTTTCCATCCGTAATCACTCCGAACTTCCTGAAATTCAATTCCGAACACACGTACAAGTCATAAAGCATGAAGTGAAGCTACTCGATTCCTCAAATCGCCGAATGACACGCAAGAGCTCAAAACGACTGTTACATTCTCCCCCACTTAAACATAACGAACGTGCCAACAACTATTTCGGAGTTGTCCAAAATCACAATTTGACACCTCGTGCACCTACTCGTGCCACTACAACCCATGTGAGCACATTAGCTCGAGCCAGACTGAAGATCCTTCCTGCTACCTTAGCCCACAAGCCTTAAAACCAAACTCCAACATTCGGGAATCTCTGCAATACCTGATTCTAGCGTACGAACACCATATCTATCACTACACAATGTACCAATACATGATCATGCACCTATGCTGAAATCACGCTATGCACCACATAAGTCATTTGCCCATAATAACATCCTCCGACAACAACAGTTGTAATTTCACGAATCCAATGCCCGTAGTGCACCTCATAATACATATAAGTCTTGTTCCAACTCTCGCAATACTGCCACGACGAAAGAGATATAGAAACTCATAACCACCTGCCAAAACAATAAATCATGGGGTCTCCTCACCTGATAAGAACCATTACCTCATTCTGAACTGAATAACGATATTTTCTCTTTAATATACCCTACTTAAATCTAATCGCGCCGATCTCAGCTCCCATAACCTCGTCTCACCCAGTATGAGCAGCTTGGGCAATAAGATACCTGAAACATCGTCTAAAATCTCATATGACGCCATCGATGTGCCAACAAGCTACGACTCAAATATGACCCACAAGGAAGAACGAACTCCGACAAAAACTACCCAGCCTGCGTAATGAATAAAATGGCCAAACCAAATGTTATTGCTTTATCTCAGAGATGAGAAACATGGCACACAAAATAAATATAAGGAACCGTATTTAGCACCACATTATTGCAGTGTGCAACCCGATCAACCTATGACACTATTGCGACGTGCAACCTTATCCAAACATGACACTATTGTGGCGCGCAACCCGATCCACGCAACATACCCGTGATGGCATGCCACCCGATCCAAACAGTATACCCGTAGCGGCGTTCCACCCGATCCACACAACAATTAATAAGGAACATATCAAGCCGTAATGCTTATACTTACTAAATGTCCGAATATTGACCACAAGCATGCCAAGTGCATAATACAACCTTGGGGAGACGGATGGTGTAACACACTACAAAAACCCAAGCACGACTAAGGTTTGATATGTTCCTTATTAATTATTGTGTGGATCGGGTGGCACGCCGCTACGGGTATATTGTTTGCATCTCGAGAGTCGTCTTACTTATATAACACCACAGCTACACGGGATCACAACACATGTGCGAATAATAAAGTTGTCTAACATCCCACCTGGCACAATAGAGCATTACATGGAATAGTTGACAATGGGAATAACATCCAACACACGAAGACTCCTCCGTAAGCAATGATATGCCAAATGAACACATCCAACCTGACGTAGAGCACACATTCACATTAGACCCACGAACGGACCTCAAGCTGATTCTGATCATACCATATTGGGACATTTACTTTTCAAGGATCCACAATGGTCCTATTCATGACACACACGAGCAACCGTCCAATTCGGATAAAACTCCCACAACCAAAGGAACAGAGCGTCTTTCAGGCATAAACTCTCACATTAGAGATAGTACCAGAATCCCCATACTTGGTTTCAATCCTTAACAATCAAGTGACTAACATGTCATACTTATACAATTTCCCCATAGAATACGCTCCCACGAACATCCGCACCAGGTAGAAAAGTATGCACCTCCATACCACTAACCGTAATAATCTTTAAAGCAAATCAAGAATCTGCAATTCAATACACAAAACCTCTTACACAGGACATCGTTCTCAAGCGATAATAAGATAATGTCAACTTACTCTGAACTTCTGAATCCTTTCCCCCGCTCCTCCGAGCTGGGAACATCCCTAACAAAACTAAACCGTTACCTTGATCCTCAACTTCCAAAATCCATATCGCTCACTACATCTGTCGTGCCGCTATGCGACAGTACAAGAACTTCATCATGACCCTGAACCTCCAGTAGAACAAACACTTCATTGGCTAGAAACCTTTCACTTCACTCATTTCAGAAGAACCATTGAAACACGCATCTGAATTCCCATAACCGCAGAAAATACAAACCTCATGTCATGGTCTAAACTGCCATAACTCTTACGTGATCTATTTACTCATAACAAGGCCATTAGAATCAAATACTTCCCTATATCAATCAAATTATGGTGGCTGTCAAGCCCGTACGTACAACCACCAACCACCTATATAACTCAACACGCCGAACGAATTGGTCACTACCATAATCATGATGATTCAAACCATTACAGACCGACCCAACTTCTTCCAATTTACTCTTGACTTTCCTTGAAGATAATAATAGCTCCATTCAAAAACATAACGAACTCAACCAGCACTCATCCCAAGTGACCTGAATCAGGAGACCACATCATCTCAATACCTATGAACCATCGCATACCCTCCTCAAGCACACAATAGCATCTCCAACTGGTACACCCATTCTGCAAGACCTTCCGCAAATCCGAAGTTATTTCTCCCATTCCTCCAATACTACCCCGTAGACCCGATGATAACATAGAAAATTCTCCAAGTATTCTTCACACTCTGCTGAAAAATCCTGGCCTTCACCTACACGACGAACCCAAAATTCTTAGACACCGCACTTACATCATTGAACCTACTAGAACCACTATTGAAAGTCACCCCTCTGACCTGGTCCCGAATATAATCAAACGCCAATGCTCTATTAGCACGTGAACACTCCCAAAGAAGCAACCAGATGAATTCTTTCTCTTATACATCACATCCACAAGAAGCATAAAATCTGAGTCTTCCCAAAACCTGCACATGAATCAATAAGACAAAATATAGCACATATTCATCAAGTTATTTTCTCGAATTACCCCTAATATTTTCTTTTCTTAGTCGTAAATAATCCACTAATGCACCGACAACTAGAAACTGCACAAGCAAACAACCATGCGATCCAATCGTAGACGGTGGGCTCCCCCAATTAGCTTTAAGCTACCATCACATAATGTAGAACTCACAAAGATTCCTCCTTCTCAATTACCATGATCTCGCACCGCCAACCCGTTAAATTTCTCGTAGTCTCTTGTTAAACTTTTCATGAACATTCCGAATTATCAGTCACAATCGCATATTCGACTTTCTGTGGGGTAGTAAGTAGAACTCTTCGTAGAACATCATCAAAATCATGAAACCGCTAACCTACTCACAAGAGATGACCCACATGTGAAATTCCATATCGACATCTTCCAACGACTCTACACTGGATACCACTACTACAAAGTCAGTAAACCCTCCTGAGCCCATGCTCGTCCACCAACTGTACAAGTCTTTTCATTCCCTATTGACATCAACTAAAAATCTGACAATACATTCCAAACTCGAAGTCACGTCGTATCACATAATGATAATCAAGATCTTACATCCCTAAACACTCCAAGCCAACTTCCTTCCGTCATATTCAACCTTCCTCAGCACAGTATCCACCATTCCAAATAAAATCCATAGACCTAGTCATTGTCCACCATGATCCCCAAATCACTCTAAACTTTTCTCAAGGAATGTGGCTATCCTACCACAGAATCTGTATGCTACTCTGTCACTTCCACTTCGGTTAGACCATCTCTTTAAGCAACTTCTCGGCCTCTGTTGTTCACTTGACCTACTAGCAATTCAACCACCGCGATACACCTCCCACCATGTCCTTCCTCATCCTTCGCTGCCCAAATACTACCTCAAATTAAAATCCATATCTATAGCACTTGAACTAATAAATTGCTACCAACTCTAAGCCTCCTCGAAGATCATCTTTCTCGAGCCATCAACATTAGAAACACCGATTCGATTCTGAAACCGCTACACACTGTCATCTCTGACAACCGCTTCTCAGGCACCATCTCACAACACCCTGCCTCGAAGGCAAATCAAAGAAGATCATAACACCGACGAACCTTAATGCCTGCAAACATGGACGACGACACCACATCACAAATGAGAATTCCACCATGCTCGAATATATCAAGTCTCGTTACCCCATCAAACAAAGCTTGAACATTCATAATCTGATTGCCTTTCCTCTACTGGAATTAAATGTCGAACCTCTAAACCATGCACTGAGATATCCTCCTTTCGAGTCATTCACTTCCTCGACACATAAAAAAGCACCCTACCATTACTCGAACACTGTGTGATAAGAACGCATGAACATAATAATAATCTGTGCATGGCCTCGAAACCATAGGAAATACAGATACTGTGCTGAAATGACAGAACACCCTTCTGCAAGACGATGATAATAGCCCGCTCGAATACGCAGGGAGAAACATCCTGCACTACGTCTGCAGTACCACTACAACTCCTCGATCCCCAATTGATAACAAGCGCTCCACGCGGCATAAGATTGAGTAGGAAGGAAATGAAGGCATAAGCTTCAATGGAATCAAATCGCACGATGAGGAATCAAGAAGGGAAGTGCTCCTAACAACGTTGTAACCTATCGAAGATAAGTACAGACGTCTCCGTACCGATCCACAAGACTCTACTAGACTTGCTCATGACTCATGAGACTCAAGTGAACCTAGAGCTCTGATACCAAGCTATCACGACCCAAAACCCACTATAGGGCATGATGGCGCCCAACGTCGTCGTTAGGCAAGCCAACGCTGAACAAACAACTTAATTATTCATTTTATTATTTTTAAAATCTTAAATCTTGTTAGGTGGAGACGTAAATGCATTAAAGCTATAGATAAATGCAATTTAAATATTATACAAGCAAAAGTGTATCGAGATTAAGCAAACCAAAAACGAATTCTAAAACATCACAAAATCCAGTGTCACAAGTGCATGAGCAATTACGAAATGTAAATAAGACAGGATAAAGTAAATGGTACAATGGAGACTATGCGGGCTGCGATACATAGCCTGGAATGCAGCTCACCATAAAGTCTCCTCAACAGATGCGCTTATGCGCCAAGATGACCACCAATTGAATATGTCAGATCCTGCACATTTAGTGCAGAAGTGTAACATGAGTACGTAAATCAACGGGTACCCAGTAAGCATCGAGCCTAACCCCGGAGAAGTAGTGACGAGGGATCGATATCGAGGAGGTCCAATTAAGCAATATGATAAACCATAAGCAAATATGAAGCACAACAACAATAATGGGGTAAAACTGTAAGTTACATAATCTTTCAAAAATTTCTTTTAACGTAATGAATTTCTCAATCTCGTGTTCTATCTTAACAGCTCAAATATATTAAGTGCTTGAAAACCAACGGATAATGAACACCATAATAAATGCCAGGCATCAGTGAAAGTATAATCTCGTGAATATTCGGACTGCTAGCGATATAACGCATGATTATGCCGAGGCCGTACGACTCGATCAAGAATAATATGTCCAATGCCGAGGGTCGAGCGACACAAACCATAGAAACATTTGTTGCACTGCCGAGGCATTCTGCCCGCTCCACAAGAAAGGAAGAAAATTATCGAATTACGAGACACGTGCTTACAATACAGCACATGAGCACAAAGTGAATATAACCATTACCATTTCTCAAATAACTTGCCAACGACTCAAGGTGATAAGGCTCGGCCATATATATAACATATAGTTCAAATAATTCAAATATTACAAGATAAAGTCCTAATTCTACCCGGATATAAACATGCTTTAGCTACGTACGGACTCTCATCACCTCGTGCGTACGTAACATGCACAACTAGTAACACATAACAATTGCATCGCCTAGGGTGGATAGTGTCCTCCTGACAAGGTTAGACAGGAGACTTACCTCGCTCCGAAGTTCTATAACCGGCTCCAACGTCTCTTTAACACCTTAACTCAAACCCAAACGGTCAAAAACTAGTCATATAACGTGCAAATAAATCGAAATATACTCCAATACTTACAATTTAACAATTTATAATGATTCCCAACTCCGCTCGAAAAGTCAACAAAGTCAACCTTCAGGTCCACATGCCCGGCTCTCGAAAGTTACCGAAGATAAACATTACCCATAATATTACAAACTTAAATATATAATTTATCCCCGATTCTATGTCCAAAATCGTGGTAAAATCTAAAATTATCAATTCTAGGTTTCTCCTAAAATTCCCTAATTTTCATGAATTTCCATGTTAAAAATCTTTATAAAATCCAAGTATTTAACTTGTAATAGGGGGATATAACTTACCTCAAGTTGCTCGATGAAAACCCTCTCAAAATAGCTCCCCAAATTTGGTCATCTAAGTGAGAAATGAGAGTTAAATCTCGAAAGAACAACTCGCACCTGCGAGCTCGCAGGTGCGGAAATTCCCTCGCACCTGCGCAACCACAACCTCTTACCCAGAACCGCTTCCGCAACCCCTTCTTATCATCTGCGACTTCACAGGTGCAGAATCTTCCTCGCACTTGCGCTCCCAGACCTCCTCCACCAATTTCGCACATGCGATGACCGACTACGCACCTGCGGCCACTCCTTCCGCAGGTGCGATGACACCAGACTTCAACAGCAACAGCATAACCCAAATTCCAAGTTTCAATCTATTTTCAATCTGTTTCAAACCCGAGGCCCCTAGTACCCCATCCAAACGTAGCAGCACACCTTAAAACACAATACGGACTTAGTCGAGGCCTCAAATCATGCCAAACAACATATAATGTACGAATCAACGATCAAAATCTTTCTTTAAACTTTCAAACATTCAAACTTTGTCGAATGCGTCCGAATTATGCTTAAACATCCCAAAATAACGTCAAATTATTATATAACTTCAAGAACAAACTATAAGTTTACCTCAAATTACAAGCAATTTGTCAATAATATCAAGAGTTTCTGATAAAGAGTATAAAGTCTCACGTTTATAATGATGGTCATATATAAAATATTATAAACAAAAATCATCCTTCAAAAATGAATGAACGTTTATTATTACATAACTTCAAAAACATATCATAGATTAAAAAATTTACCTCAAATTACAAGCAAGTTGTTGATATTACCAAGAGTTTATGATAAAGAATATAAAGTGCAAAAATTATTTTGGTCTTAAAATTTTAGAAACCTAAAGTGAATCATAAGCATAAACAAAGGAAAGATACAACATCAAAGAATCCTACAACTTCAAAAGTAATTCAACTTGCGGCAGTAATTAACATTGGCAATGAAAGAATCATAAATATAACGAAAGCCACACAGCAATAATAAATAAACAAAGAAAAACCTAAGAAACCTAAACGGAAAGGAAATCCACACGACAATAAAAAAACCTAATCCTAAAAAAAGCCTAAAGAATCCTAAACCTAAACACAAAAAAATCTGTAGCCAATAAAAATGGAAATAAACGACAGTTTATATTTTTTTCCTAAGAAAATTATTAATGACTTTAATTACAAATATACCCGACGTAAAATACACTTAGAAGAACTCTTTTGTACGATCTTAAGAGAGCTTAGTTCCACAAGAGTCTTATCACGAGCAACTAACGGTAAAAAAAAATAACGACATTTCGATAGAAATTTCATACTTTTAATATAGTATAAATATAGATTAATCGTGACTTTTGTCTTAGGTAAATGAGAATAAATTATAAAAAAACTCCAAAAACTTGTGAAAAAAGACAAAGAAAATCCGTATTCATTGAGGCATGCCACGTCACCGGATCAATGGCCCTCCATTGTATATATAAATTTGAGTTATATTGTTCTTGTACATCTTTTTGACTGAACAGGAGATCATTAGAGAAGTTCGGAAAACATTTGCATCCCAATTCTTTCTTTTTTTTAATTTATAAATTTTCTGAGATAATAATTTACGTGATTGTTAACTGTTTATCTTTCTTTTTCTTCTTTTGAAGAATTATGCTATTGAATTTTGACATGGAAGAAACATCTAATAGATTGCCACGCCGGCGTTTTCAGAAATGATGTTATAGCCGTTCGCGTTGTTCCATGTATCGTGAAGAATTGCTCTCTTTTCTCTTTCACTTTTTAATTTTCTTAAAAAAGCAGAAAACAAGTACAACTCTTTTTTAAGCCGTTGAACAGAATTTGCAAGACGATTTTAAGTTTTCTTCCTCCATTTATGTAGCTTCTAGTTTTCATTTGTGATTAGTTGAATAATATTATATTTATAAAATTGAAGGGAGACTGATAAGCATGGATCAAATTACAAGCTTGATCCATGTAATTTGACAATATTTAGGCACAACATTCAATTTTTCGGCAAGATCACATAGATGGATCCAAGGCACATCTACCTTGCAAGATTGAAAAACAACTGATAGAACAGCAGTAATAATCCAACCAATCTTCTGCTTCATTTTTAAAAGAGAAACTCTTTTTGTCTCCACATTTACAAGCACATTTATGCTTCCATATTATCCCGCAGATTACCACAGGTATAATTAATATGTGAGATTGATTTGTGAACAAAATTCTTGGTTTTCAGCTTCCACCATGTACAGAGTGTATCAATGTGCAATATCAAAAGGTACTCAGAAGCATAATGATCAAGCTGGCTGCCTAATTAATTAGACTTTTCTTCTTTTTAACAATATGAGAAAGAGTTTTAAGTTCTACTTACTGGCGGTATAAAATATACTTACATGTACAATTAGATCATTCATGAAGTAACAAAAGAAAAATCTCAATGACAAATATTGTCATGATAAAAACAGTAACTGATGTTTGACTAGAACACAAGCCAAACTACTAGCATACAAGGACGATGCTAAAATGCAACCAAAAGAAGCCGTAGTACATACAGGCAACCTATTAACATTGCAAGGAATGGAATGTGGGGATCTTGTGAACCTGTAAAACATTACTACCACCACTGCCTTGAACCAACTGTCAGGGATACAGTAAATATGCTTTAGATCCGATCTCATATATGATGATTTGAATATATTTTTATGAATGTTATTTGATACAGAAATATATGGCATTTGATATTCTTTTATCATAGTTATACTTAATTGTTTGATTAATTTAATAAGGTCCTAATTAAATTTTAAAACTTGTCATCGTGATGGAGATCGTGATAATGAGAGTGAAATTTTATATAATTTAATCTAAATTTGTTCTTGATCTCATTAACTAAATCACATAGATAGATGATGCATATAGAGATATGATCATTGAACCGACTCATTAGATAATTCCTAATAGTTAGAATTACCATAAACTATCAATAGGATATTCTCTTGAAGAATGTGATGTAAAAGTTTCCTTTTACCTTAGATCGTCATAGTAATTGACAAGTTATTTATTGTGCTTTGATACTAGCCACTTATGGCCCTAGGGCGATAGTTGAAATGATATTGAATACGACTAAATACTTGTAGAATTAGTGATTGATCAAGATGGAATCTGTCAACTCTTGGTAATGAGTTTAAGCTCCATGTTGTCATGAATTATAAACGACCATAATAAGACCTTGGCTAGGGCAATTGAATGAAAGGAAGAAAAGAGTTTCTTAGGTCATTTAATGGTCGATATATTTGACATGAACACATAGTTGGTTGCCTATTAAGATTTGACAGTTTTAACCATATCCTAGGATGACCTAGAGCTATAAAGACAGAAGGAATTACTACATTATTCTTCTACTGGTTCTTGAGAGTAAATTGAATATTTCATTCTATCTGGTCATTAAGGAATGTTGTTAGACGCCACCCTTGATTAGTACATTGATATGATCAATTTAATACTGATTTAGTATTGAATCTATGGAGTGGCACAGTAACAAGTGTTCTGATCTTTGTTAAAAGATTAATTAGCTTATTATTTAATAATTAAATTAAAAAATTTAATTGGTCAAATAAATTTAATTATTAGTCCAAATGAAATATTATTATATTCTTTGCTAGCATAGAGGATAAATTAATATTATGAACAAATTAAAGTTTTCTATTTGCAATAGAAAATTATATTATATTTCTTAATTAAAATATACAAGATATATATTTAGTACTCGTAATTAATATTTATATATAAAAGTTATATATTTAATATTAATTTATTCTTACAACCCAATTTTGAATTGGACATGAAATTCCATAAAGGGATTTCTACGGTTTCATTGGGACATGAAATAAAAGTCCATAAAAGGACGTCTGACAACTAAACTTTGGTTTTCATGTTTTAATAGGAAAATTCCAATGCTTAGGAATTGGACGTCATGGAAAGTCCATGATCGGCAGCCACGGAAAAGCCCATTGAGAATGGGATTACGAATTTTCCACACGATATTCCATAAAGTTTATTTTAAAATAAATTTTTACCTTAACTAAAATCATTACCTCAACCAAATAAAAAAATAGTTTATAAGTAATGCTATATAAAGTATGATGGAGAAATTTGCCGTACAAAATCTTATGAAGAGAAATCACTTTGTGAAAATGAAAGTGCAACACAAATCAAGAGAGAAAATATTTGTTTTTGAGAGTGCAACAAGAAAAGTGTTTCTTCTTCATCATTGAGTTGGAGAAAAATTTCACCATAATATTTTATTCAATTTGTTCGTTGGTTTCACTGATCAAAGAGTTGATAGCAAAAATCGTTCTCGGCGTGAATACGTATAGAATTTTCGCACTATCGAAGTATTTTTTAAACAAGGCCCTCTACACCAGGTACGTCTTAAACCCGATTTTTTATATAAAAATAAATTTTAAACACGAAAAAATTATTCTTAAAATTGTTATTATCTTCCGCTGCGTATTACGAACATTTTTATGCGATCCTTCGATCAACTTGAAGCTGCAAGTCTCACCATTGGCTATCTTATTTTGTGTTCGGAAGCCATCCCATCATTTTGTTATGCGAACCCTTGCGCCAGTATGCACTATGTTCGCTCTGCACTCCTTCCCTCCACTATTAACCAGTCTCATTTTCTTCATGTCAATTATGCCCAGTCCGTTTGGCGAAATTCATTGGAATAGTCTAAATATAATATTCATCAAACATGTATTCAGGGACAGTACGCAATGGCATAAAAAAAATCTACCCAAGTGAAAATCATCTAAGAATCTTACCATAAAAGTCCAGTGTGTCTTTTTTACAACCATTTCATAGGATGGTTCTTCATCATTGAAGTTCACCACACTCCATGTATTCTTCTTTCCACCATCTTCTTGATCACTTCCATTCTTATCTTCGTCCTCCTCTGCAGTACTACCTGTTTTTCTCTTAAAAGGTTCAGTATTTACCAGCACATTCTCATCCATCTATTGATCAATCAATCAATTTACTGCGCGCCTCACTGCCTAACCTTCTTTATTTTGTCTGCCTATATTAGGACATATTTCATAATTTAACATGTTATACTCACATTTATATACAAGTTTCTAACAAGACTAAGAAGATTATAACTTCTTAAATTTTAACAAATATTGAGCAAACTTTACTAGTAATAACAACAATTACGGCTTTAATCCTACTACATATATTCAGTCACATTTACACAAGGACGTTTTTGTACACAAGTATAAACAATATAGAGTTACTCTCCTATCCAATCCCTAGCTTGAAGCAAAGTTAGATATCTAGAGTTTGAGTGGAAATGGCTCAAAAACTGTTTCCAAACTTGTTTCTATATAGGAATCATTTGAATTCATTGTGATCTGTTTACATATAACTCTGTCGTGTGTCACTATAAACTAACACACACTTACATATACCAAATATTTAAATATATCAGTGTTACCTAACGCCTTCTCATGCATCAACAGATTATAGATAATGAACCAAATTAAATACTCCAAATGCATATATAAAGGGATGATGTTATAAACTGCAGACACCATCTCCCGCTTAGGTTTTTTGTACTTTGCTTGACGAGAACAGGATGGATTAATATCTCCATCTTTGGACTCATCATCACTGGACGCGTCAATGCTTTCTTCCTCACAATCAGATATTTCTATTACATCATCCACTTTAACTTTCTTAGATTTTCTTGAAGGTCCGATTTCATCTTCCGAGCTACTGCTGAGTTCCTCAAAAGCAAGTCGCTTTTCAAGAGCAATTGTATTTTCTTTTCTTGTTGATTGACACTTATCTTGCATAGTAATAACACATACTCCATATAAAAATATACTGTAATAGGTACTTTGAAGACACTCAGACTTCTTTAACAAGTTTTAGAACAGTCTAGATATACACAAGATATTTTGTAAAACCCAAGACTACTTTAAATAAAAGACAACACATTAATTTTGAAAAGAAAAGACTACAGATTGAAAGCCATAAGTAGTGAGACTTTTCTATGACATCTAACCAGTAGTCTTTTCTTGTCAAAATTAATGGATGTGTACATTTCTTTTAATAGTATATAATAACTTAAAAGCAGTCGAAGACACTTTGATTTGTCAAAACTAGTCATTGATTTGCACACTTGCACAATATACGTAATAATATGAACTTTTTGGTTCTTAAGACATAAGATACTTGTTCAACTAGAGGTTTCAGAGTAGTGTAAATACGAGTCGCAATTTGACCAAAGAAAAATATAATTCCCAAGATTATTTTTTCTTTAATTAAAACAAACGACAACATAGTTTTAACAATAAAAATCTACACATTGGATGTCATGTAGGAAAGTGCTCGAGGTGAAATCTCATTATGGCTCACGGTTAATATTCGTGCTTTGACAAATGACACAAAAGGTTAGACCATGTGCGCGGTAGTTAAAACTTAAAAAGGGGGCAACTTGTAAATAAATTATGTGTAGTGCAGGAGTTCCCTCGATACTATTTCACTCGTAAAACAACCTGAAACAAAAAATATGTCCCTTAATCAACTTGACGAGAATGTTTCATAGTACTTAGTAGCAGTTATTAATCATTCCTCGTCCACTTGACGGTATCTAATAAATTGATATATTTGAATGTGATGAAGAATATTATTTTCAACAACAAAATGTTATTTAAATGCCAAAAGTATCCATCACAAATAGAATAAAGTCCAAACCTTTTCTTTTTTAGTAGATTTTCAGGGGTCATTACTTCTCTCCAATATTTCTCTGTCGTTGAGTAAAAGTCAAAGTAAGAACTGAAATATTAACATATGAGAAATCAAATAACTCGAAAATTCAAGAGTTAAATTAGTTTTGTAATTAGAATACGAATGGGTAAATTGCATTTATAGAAGTGCAATCAGGAGTAACAAAGAAGGATATAAAAATTGTAAAAATCTGGACGACCAAAAATATCATGATCAGTTTTGAACATTAATAGTAATAATCGCGTTGAGTGAGTAATCACTAAAACATCATCAAGTTTCTGTATATCACTTGCAAATATTGAAAAAGCCAGAGCAAAAGAGAGAAATAATACTATGTGATATAATTCCCAAGAGAGAAAATAAATTACCTAACTTCCTGGTACATTTAGAATGAGAGTGTTGATGTTGTTCAGCATTATATGTCTATGGTCGAAATTTGTGAAGGTATATATTGCAATATTAATATAGAGAAGAGTGAAGCCATGGGATTTAGGCACAAGGGAGCTGAGGAGGTATGTTAATTAAGTGGAGAAAACAAACAGATGGAGGTTTTATTTGAAACTCTTGAGATAATGAGGTGTAATAAATAGGATAGAAGGTGACAAACTATACTTATTACACAAATTAAATGAAAAGTCTTTCTCGACATTTTCTTGTGTGTTTTGATGACAAATCAAATTAGCAAACAGTTGGACAGATTGCAGTAGTTTTTCGCGAAAACTAGTTACTCTGTTATTTCAACAACAATTGTATTGCTTTCCCTCGGTTCCTTTTTTTTTTTTTTTTTTTTTTTGTGTTTCCGCCGGGTGTTAGGGGCCGAGCAATCAGGATCTACGCCACATAAGACCTATTAAAGGGGTAAGTGCTCCCAATTAGAATTTTTTTTTAATTCTAAAATTCAAACATAAAATCTGTAATTAAGGGTGGGAATCATATCCAACTCACCATAATCCTTGTGGTATTTCTTTTTCTTATTCGTTCACACTTGCAAACTTATACATTCAAGATATTTCAATTAAGAAACTAGCTTAGTAAGTTATTTAGTGTCAACACTAAAACAGTAGTCCATTGAATTAAACTTTAAGTTCTTATCATATGACGAAGATTTACTTTCTCACTTATTAAATTCTACATCCTATCGGATTGAGCTTTGCTTAAGGTATCAAAGAGGTAGATTGTTACTTTTCTTTAATTGTATTTGCATAACTAAATAGCTTTTTCACTGTAATGCATACTCCATATATCAAGGTCATAAATTTTTTTTGGCTCTACGTTACTTACACTTCACAAGTTTATATGGTTCAGAATTTTATATGGTCAGTGTGTTGACCTATTTTTAAACCATTTTATTGTTGGTTAAAAACGGGTGACCGGTATTATAAATAGGCAGTTATAGACGAGTTGATCATGAGCGAGTCAACCGATTTCGGGTTGAATTCGTCATCAATAATTGTAACCAAGTTTATAGGACTCGAAAATACTCCATCTTTCACTGCCTAAAAGCTTTTTCTAGTGTTCAAGTCCTAATTCAAAAAACATTCGCTACTCTATAATATGGCTAAATAACACTATCCGTAGCGTGACGTTACTCTACTTACTGCGAATGACCTAAGTATGCAAGTCATAATAAATTGAGCAAATTCATATATATTCCATGCGGTACTTAGGGATGTCAACAGGGTGCGGGGCTGCCCCGCCCTGCTCCGTTTTGCATTTTCACAAATTTTTGCTTTTGCCCCGCTTATTTTTTCTTTTTATTTTTATTTGTCAGTATTTTCTATTTCTCTAACCTTTGTTTATTTTTGCTTTCAATACCTGAAAATTACATAAAACTATGATTTTATGAAAGACAAAATCTGGAATTTTCTGTTTCAAAATTTGGAATTCCTACTGGAGTTGTCTTAGAACATGATCTTCCACCTTGTTCTTGCTAATTTTTCACACGACTCCCCACTCACCCATCTACTTGTCAATAATGAAAAATGTACAGTTATAAAAATAAGAATTTGCATTTGAATGTTTTAGTTTGACTTACGATTATTAAAAGAAAAGCTTAAAATTTTAAATTATTGAGTACACAACATAGAAAAACTAATTATGACTTCCCTCCTAATAAAATATTATTTTATTATTATTATTATTGTTAACATCATTTTCATTGTTATATTAAACTCTTTGCTTATCTATTGTATCTCAGATTACTTCAAGAGTAAAATAACTTTTTATCACTAAAATGCAACAATGTCCATTTTTCCCCGATAAGCTATCATCTATATATCACTTTTTTTTATTTTTCAAGTATTGGTTTCTACTGAGTTGGACACAAGTTAAGAGCGTAAATGCCTGCTTAAAGTAGGAGTTAGTAGCTCCATCACAAACACGAACCTCATTTCGCTAAGCTACAACTTACAGCTGACACTTGGGACTTCACAGCGACTCATCCCTGCCCTGTCCCATTAACATTTTAAAAAAATTGAATGCAGACCCGCCCCGCGCCGTTCAAGCATCGCCATACGTACCCTGCCCGCTATCCCTAGCGATACTTGATAATTAAAGTTCAATTAAACATATAGCATTACTAACACGACGAGTAAACAAAATCTTAAATATAAGGAAAAAAGATGCCCGTTAATTACTAGTTCTCCATCTTCACTACAAAAAGAAGGCCAAAATGTAACCAAAAGAAACCAATTACATACATGTTATAGCAAGTTCAAGGTTTGGGGATCTTTTCAACCTGTAAAACATAACAAGGACGTCCACGTCCACGTTCATAGCCGTGAAGTAACTTGAAGCGACAAGTTTCACCATTGGCGGCTATCTTGTTTTGTGTTCGGAAGGCAGCCCACCCTCCTTTTATGAGAACCCTTGGGCCGATATGCTCTATATCCACTTTCCACTTCTTCCCTTCTCCATTAATCAGTGTTATTTTCTTCATGTTAATTATGCCAGTCCATCTTGCGAAGGTCATTGGGATAGTCTAAACATAATCATCAAATAAGTGGAAGTAAAGGCATAACATCTAGTACTAGTACCAATTATTTGTTCCTTTTCTCTTTTTAAGTTTCATTTCTACAAGGGGTAGGACTGGGAAAATAATAAAGAAAATAAAGACAGAGTTGTTCAGCCTTACCACAAAAAGCGAGTGTGTCTTTCTTACAGCCATTTCATAGTATGGATTTTTATTTTTCAAGTTCACCACACTGTATCTAAGTGTTTTTCGACCATTTCCTTTACTTCCATTCTGAGCTTCCTCCTCCTCTGCAACATCTGTCTTTCTCACCTGAGTTTAGCTTTTACAACATTCTCATGCATTTATATATGGATCAATCAATAAATCAAATCCAACTGCGTCTCAAAGTGCCTTTCAATACCAAACTAGTTGAATGGGTTATTTGAATTCTTCATATCCATTTTCTTATGTATACACACACACATTAATTTGTTTTCTTATGGCAAATTTTATAAGGATCTCATGCTTATAATATAAGGTATGACACTTGCGACAATATACAATGTCTGGCCAGACTTTTAAGACTTTCAACTTATGCTTAACATTAATTAGAACTTAAATCCAATTAGTCAATATGACCTATATATATGAGTCATGTGTTTTCTTGTGGTCTGGTCGTAATTAAATCTGCATCAACTCTCATGCATCTACAGACAAACTGAAAACAAATAAATATACCCCAAACGCATAAACAGATCAATATTACCTGGCAATTCTTTTGGCTCCGTTTTAACTTTCTTAGATTTTCTTGACAGTCCGATTCCTACGTCAAGTTCCTCTTCCGAGGAACTGCTGAGTTCCTCAAATAGTTGTCTCCCGCAAAGGTTTTTACAACTTTTCTGGCCGTAGGGAAGTACATGGAACGTTGATTTATCAACTAGAAAGAAGAGCAAAATGTCCCCTAGCTCTAGTTTGTGATGTGCCACAAACTGTGGCCACTCTCCTTCACATATGAAGAAATAGGAATTCTCCCTCACTATCTTTGCTTCCCACGACATCCCAGCTGCTACATCCGTTTTCAGTAAGCATGTCTTGGCCAACTTCTTCTTGTTTTCTTTCATGAAAACAGGCGGCATTAGCTGGCACATAAAGTATCAAGTTTAGCAAAACTTAGATTGGAGGAAGAAGTAGACGTCAACATAGTAGAAGAGAAAAAAAAATAATAGGAAAATAATAGACTTACTATTTTATCCATGAAACCTTCTCTAAATAATAGCTTGCAAAACGATGGATACTTGTCGGGATCGACTAGCATTTTGAGACCTGAGATTTTATAGTAGTAAGAAACAGGGAGAATGGATCACTGGGAGGAAATGACTAACATTTTTGCTTTTCGAATAGGTAAAAATGTAGCTACAAGTTGGATGTCATGGGAAATGGTCGGAGAAGAAATTGCTGCAAGTGCAATCTTATAAATGATGGCTCACTGTCATTATTAATGCTTTGACCATTGGCTAATGCTACCATTTACTGGAGTCTGCGCATTATTAATTAGTACTCTAGTTGGTTAAAAATGGACAACTTGTATAGAAGTACTGTGTACGTAGTTCAGGAGATAAGTTTCTCACTTAAATTGTCTCTTATCTATTGAGTAGGTTAAATTTTGCGCTTTAAATATAATTCAGAGCATCTTTAATCCCTTTAACTTTGCTAAAGAGGCATGAAACTTCACATTCTTAAAACTTTCACATTCTCATGACCTCTCTACACCCTCACCGGTTCATAGCATTATTCCAGCAATCTTGCATATCCTTCTGTCTAGGGTTAGTTCAAAACCGAACTGAAACCAAAAATCGAATCGCAAAAGTGACTTAATGTCTTATTGGTATTAGGTTACCAGATTAACAGATGGTGAACGGATTGAAATTTTATTATTAACGGCATATCGGTTTGGAGGCGAATTATTCAATTTTCTTAATAAACTGTTAACCCATTAAAAAAATTTATATTTATATATTTTTATCTATATGTATATAAAATATCCCTTCCACTTATCCATTATTCCACTATTAGAATTCAGAAACCCTAAAATCAAAATTCCTAATTTTCTAATTACTATTCCATTGTTCTTTTAGGATGTCTAGACAAATACTATCATTACTGTTGATGTTTGGGTGGAATACTTTGGTTTTGAAGGTAACCTAGAAAATGCACAAGCCAAAATAAAGTAGTGTAGAAAATCCAATCACCGGAACCAGGTGCCTTGAGACAACTAAAAAATGACGAAGTGCGTAAGTAAAATGGCTTTTTGCTGGTATTTACTAGTATCATGAAGGACCAAAATAGGCCACTGTAATACAGATTGAAATAGGCCGATAAACCACCCGATAATAGCTAAATCGATACCAATCCGCTCGATATCTTATCGGGTGGCTAGCGGATTTATACATTTAAAAGCCGATAACCGATAAGCCAAACCGCTAAGAGTAAATAACCGCTCGATCTGCCCGATAAGCAGCCCTACTTCTGTCTATCCACCACCACATTCCACTGCAACGGGCTTTCTTACACCACCACCAATGTTTCCTATCCCCAACCACCATGTCTGACTCCATTGATCGCGAAATGAACGATCATGATGCTGATTACTCTATCGCAGCACTAATAACCCAAACCTCTCACACACCCCCCCCCCCCCC